>JADLZN010011376.1:0-105096 GCA_018155175.1 Sinocyclocheilus anophthalmus | reverse complement strand
TCTATCGTGGATATAGATCCTCTGAGAATGCTGGCAATGTGTGGATTGCAGTTCCTCAATATAGCTTGAAGAATCTTGCGCTCTGTCATGCGGGCTTCAATCTCAGACATAGAGCTCTATATTGGTAAACAAAAGAATGAATGTTCTCATCCACTGCCTTCTTTCTTTCCTTAATCCTTTTCTCTGCTTCCACCTCATGGTCTTCAGGTAAAAATTACTGAAGAAAGTAATTGTGTCCATGATTTGATGTGCATCTTCTCAGCTACCCACCAGTCCTTGGCTGTATGGGTAAGAACAGATGGTAACAGACAAAATCTCTGCATTACTTAAAGGTTGGATGGCGAGATACTCTTCACACTTTTCCAGATAGGCAATAGGGTCTTCCCCATCCAAACTGCTGAATTTTGGAAACTCAAGTTTTATGGGAGTTTTGAACTTAATAGAGCGAAAGTGAATTTCTGGAAGTGGAGTTGAATGTCTGGCAGGAGTGGAAGTAGCATCTCTCAGCTTAAGACAATCCATGACTGCCCTGCCCAAATCTTGGATGCTTTCCTCTAAGACCTGTTTTATTCATTGACATTCATTCGTAGCCTCGGTAATAATTGCTTCCTCTTGTTGTTTCAAAGACCTTTCATAAGCCTTGACTTGAACTTCTAAAGAACTTATTTGGTTCTGATGAATGTTCAAATTATCCAGCACCTGAGTTTCAAACTTATCAAAATGGGCACTCGGGTTTCCTTCTACCTCACTCATTCTAGTTTCCAAATATTTAACTTGATTGGCCAACACTAGGGAGATAAGACTTTCATCCTCATCTTCAGGAGGTGGTGGGAGTGGTAGAAAACACTATCTTCAAATTCCTTCACCTCATCAGCAGCCTCCTGTCACGTGTATGTTCCCGTTTAGTTCCTGTTTTCCTTATTTAGTCCTTCCTGTTCCTGTCCTCGTTGTATGAATTTGGTTCCAGCTGTGTTTGTTTGATTAGTTAATTTGCTCCCAGGTGTGTCCCATTGGTGTCTGTGTATTTATAGTGAGTCCCTTTCTGAGTTTCTTTGTCCGGAATTGTTTATGTCCCCTCCTGGTGCTACGTGTGATACCCTGAAGAGAATATTAAACCCCTTTTGTTTTGTACTCCTGGTCTCCTCGTTCCTCGCTCCTCACAGTAGCAACCCATAACAGATGTAGCGTCTGGACCAATCAGACACACCATTTTTCATTTGAATTAACAAATCAATTATTCATTAGATTAACAAACATTCACAGACCCCTCACCCAATAAACATAATGGGTGCCAAGTTGTCTGTGAACAAGGCCCAGGACCCTGGTTACCATGGCAACCCTGACACCAGATACATTTACGATCTAATGGAATATGAGTAGGGGAAATCACTGCCTTTGAATTAGAAAGAGGACATAATGCCCAGAGAAATGGACTGTTTCTCTAATTAATTTATTGGAAAACCTTTCTTTGAATGAACACACATATCCTTCAGGTCATTGTGTATGTTGTCTTTGAGATTTTATACTGTTTTATGCAGGCTTATGATGGAAACACTCATTCCTGTCATCTTGCCTATATGTAACCCTACCATGTTTAGTATATATGAATTCGCCTTCTGATGATCTAAAAAAGAATGTATATTATTTGTTGGTACGTAAGCAATATATTAGTGTCCTGAGAATCTTAAGTAATTTCGATTCAAGTCCCATATGCAAATTACCATGCTTTCACGCAAAGGGTCATAAAAATCCCCAGTATCTCAAAACTCCCGCTTGGGACGTCAGCCTTTCTTATTGGATAAGCCCATTTTGAGAGGCGGGAATCTTCCGAGACCTTAAAGGCCTCACACCAAGGACCCGCCCAGAGTCGGTGGTTCTGTTAGATTTTGAGAAGATGTGAGCTACAACGCTCCAGGACATCCTAAGTTTTGTGCCAGGCTTTGGCCTTGACTTTTCCATTCACCAAGATTTTCTGAAGTTTAGACCACTGATTTGTAGGACTTGTAAAGTTTAACTTATGCAGGAGGTTCCTGACAGGCTGCGCCATTTTTACATTCAGTGGCCCAGCAGAGGAAGTTTCCCGTGCTTCACACTGTGAAACTTGGAACAGCCAGTCCAGTCCTGAACTGTTCGTACAGTGTGGGTCCAGTGTCTTCAACCAGAAAAGTGTCAGCCATTCAGATTACTCAGGAACTGCTTCGCACAAAGGGCATCCAGGGACTTTACAAAGGTCTCGGAGCAACCCTCTTGAGGTACGACTCTTATAACGTAAATGTTTGGCCAATCTATTCCAAATTCAATCCTCTTGCTCAAACTGTGGTCCAAGTACCACAGGCCTAAATAAGCCATACCACAGTACCTCTAAACTGAATCCCACAAGGAAATATTGGTGTAAAGCAGGGGTGTTCAATCCTGCTTCTGGAGGGCCACTTTCCTACAGGGTTTAGCCCCAAAACATCAGCCTGGAAGTTTCTAGTGATCCTGAAGACCTGGTTCAAGTGTGTTTACTTATGGTGGAGTTCAAACTCCAGAAGCAGGATGGGAAGCCATGGTGTAGCATGGATGACCCAAGTTGGACTTGTCCCTGGCTTAACATCCTTGTTAGTCCTGAACATCCTTCCTTCCTAATCCTTGTTGTTCCTCGCCGGAACAACACTACCGTCGAACAGTCCAACTTTAGAGTCAGGTTATGGCAGAGTTAAAGCTTTGAAAAACTTTCTTAGTAGCCTATCATTCCTCTCAGATTTTAGGGGTAGGTGGAGGGTTAGGACTGTATTTGTTTGCTAACTACATTCGACAAAGGACGCTGATCCAGGAATGTCCAACTTGGGCGAGTTATCTCTCGAGACATTAGTAAAACATACCTTGGGTCTTCTTACAGGGACATCCCTTTCTCAGTGGTTTACTTTCCGCTGTTTGCCCACATCAACAAGCTGGGCAAGACATCTGAGGACGACGAGGTGCCTTTTTACTGGTCTTTTATTTCGGGCTGTGTGGCTGGATGTACAGCAGCTGTGGCAGTCAGTCCTTGTGATGGTGAGCATTCACGTTTTGCTAAGAACACCTGTTTGAGTAAATGTTAGTGTATGTGCAAAGACTAAGGTTGATCCCATCTCTATCCAGTTGTGAAAACCCGGCTGCAGTCACTCAATAAAAGTGCAAACGAAGACACCTACAATGGTGTGGCAGACTGCATCAGGTAAAGCAACCTAGCTAATGGACATTCTGGGAAAACGCATTAATGCAATTTTCTGTTTCTGCTGTATTAATGATGATCCCGCTTTTTGTTCCTACAGAAAGATAATGCGCAAAGAAGGCCCAGCTGCTTTTCTGAAGGGTGCCGGCTGCAGGGCGCTGGTCATTGCTCCACTCTTCGGAATTGTTCAAGTGGTTTACTTCATCGGTGTTGGGGAGTTTCTCTTAGGGCAAACTCCATTTAACCTTTACTCTGTCTAAACTATGAAACCACCTGAATTAAACTTTAAAGACCAACGCAGCTATGATGCGACTAAATATCTGAGAACAAACCAACTTGCTCACATGACAATTTGTATGAGATGGCAAAATTGTTCAAATCTGGGTCATACAAATACATACAACATAAACCATCACAGTAATTTGGAAAATACCTATAAAGGTTGAATGTTTCTATATGAACCAAGTTATAGGAGATCATACACTCTCAGAAAAAGTGGTACAAAAGTTGACACTGGGGTTACTAATATGTCCTACTTAAAACTAATAGGTACTTTTAAGTACTACTATGCACTCTGTAGGGCAGGGGTGTCAAACTCAGTTCCTGGAGTGCCGGAGCCCTGCAGAGTTTAGATTCTACCCTAATTAAACACACCTGATCCAACAAATCAAGTTCTTCAGGTTTATTTGAAAACTACATGGCATGTGTGTTGGAGCAGGGTTGGAACAAAACTCTGCAGGGCTCCGGCCCTCCAGGAACTGAGTTTGACACCCCTGCTACCCTTTAACGTAAAAAACCACCAGTGACAGATTTTGTACCCTTTTTTCTGAGAGTATACAATGTCGGCCATCTTGCACAAACTATTAGTGTGTATAATTATCGGTGTGTTGAACAACGGTGTTGGAGAAGCTGTTAATGGCTTAGGAGTTTAAGTTCACGTCTTTACATGGATACTTTAGCAGATTCAAACTGCTTCTTAGGAAGCTATTCATGCACATGTTATTTTTTTTTTTAATATGTTTCTTTTTCTTTTGGAAATGTATGGTCAGAGACAGTCAGATTTATCCTCAGTGAGGGTTGATTTGAAAGCATACGGCCATGACTCATGCACTCAAAGGGTCAGAAAATCCTTTTTTTAATACTTGTGTCCTCCATTACCAGTTGTGTCCTACCTTTCTTGTGACGTTTTGTATGCACAATATTACGGAGGACATTAATGTGGACATTAGCGTGGAGATACACCTGTGAGGACATTGTTATACAATATACACGACTCTGAAGAGACACACGCAGAGACAGGATGTTTGATTCCTGCTGAAGTGAGGTTTTACTTTTGCAGAATTAAAAGACATTCTGTTTAACCTAACCTTGTTAAACTGTCATATTCAAGAGCCTGGATAGACATTCTGGACCATTCCAAAAACTGGGATTTGAGTATGGTTTTGTACAGTATGTATTATATTATATGTGCTTTAATGCCAAATTACAAAACTAAAGATTCAAATAACGCATGAGATGCAGTAAAGAAAACTCACTAATATACTGTACAGACATCTAAAGTGCTTGGTGAGTGTTAACTAAGAACACAACTGTGTTGGTGAAAAGTGCACACTGTGCACTGCAGATGAAACTTTAGCCTGGTTCTAGTGCTTCCTGCATAGCATTCACTTGCAGCTGACGTGCATTTCATGCCAGAAAGACGAGGCAAAATGAAGTCCTGCTATAAAGCAGCGACTATAATGCAATTATTTGTATTCAAAGAATTTAAAAACATGATCAACTTCCTGGTCAATATAAATACAATTACATACAGAAGAAACATTTGACTTGTCTAGCAAGGAATTCAAAAATGAATACATTTCAGAGCTTTTCTACGAACTTGTAATGTCATTTTTTTTTTTTATTTAATTATTTTTTTTAATGAAATAGTTTAATATTAAATCATTATAATTGTAGTTTTTAATCATTTTTGTCAGAAAATGAAGCATTTACTAAGGTGCTTGCAATCCTCTACCTTGGTGGGGCCTAAATAACGTGACAAAACTGCTGATATTATTTAGAATTGAATGGGTAGCAGAAGCTTACACCTACGGCCAAGCTGGTGCACACAACACACACACCACACACACACACACACACACGGATATAAGGACTCAAGGCATGTCATGTGATACAACATGGATTCGATTGTTCTACTAACATTTCACTCCAGGGCCTTTCATTGCAATCAGCTAAAAAGACAACCAGTATTGATGTAATGTGATGAGGGGGCCAACTAAGGCACTGCGGTATATCCTAGTCGTCCTGCTTGGAAAAGTCGGGCCACCCATTCAAATTTTAATATGTTGCATATCGGCAACATACTGTTGGTGATTTGAAAATCTGAAAACCACAAGAATCAGAAACTTCAAACAAGTTTATTTGTTCTCGTGCTGCAATGTTCCTGAGAAACTTGAATGCTGTTTTGAACTTTCTCTCCAGAGAATAAATTAAACACACACATTATGAACACTAACATCAAAAGACTGCAGTGTTATGTTCACAGTACAAAAAAATCTCGACATTGTTTACACAAAGTGTAGGAATAACACACTAAAAATAGTTTACGACAGAGCCTCTACTCGAAAGCCATGCACATGACATGCTCCGCACTAGTTATTTTACAGTCTGAACAACCACGACTGGGTTGCTTTTGGGTATGAGGACAGATCTACATCAACACTTAATGTGAACGAAACACTTATTTCATGTGTTACTCTCTGTTAGCATCGACTACGACGTATCCTAATCGCTACTCTAATGCCGCTTCAACTTGAGGAACTTCAGCAGTGATGCACCAGCAGAAAGATATCTGACCAACCAACTTAAAAAAAAAGACATTTCATACTTTCAAAAATTCCTGAAAATAAAAAAAAAAAAAAAAACAAACAGTCAACACAAATATGAAGTTGTCTTTTTTTTCGGATAAATAAAAAAAGGCACCTTAATATTAAAATGCAAAATATGAAACACAAGTTGCTGTACACTGGCCAAAACTGAATCTATACACATTAACCGCACAATACAGATATTCATGATCGCTACAACTACAATGACAACTCGTGAAACTCTCACAGATATATGTACACGAATTTAGATGAAGATACAGTCACATTTACCGCTGCTTGGTAAATTTTCACAGGCGAAATCCAGTCATTTCAATAGGAATCTGCATGTTTGGGAGTTTCGCATGAGGGCGAATACGTTCCACACATAGATTTCGCCAATGTTCAAGTTGGTCAAAAAATGTTCCGCTTTGACCAACAGAAGGTTGCTTGGTTTGAAAGTGACTTCTGTGAGCTGTGCTTCAGCAGGGAAAATGGACCATTTTGTCACGAAATTTGCAGAATTCGATAATGAAATTTGATTCCAGAATCTGAATTCGATTCATTTGGAGTGACGGATAGTTGACTTTTTTTTTTTTAATGTGTTCAAAAGTGTGAAAGGTTTGAAAAATCAGAAAAAGAAAAATCTAGTTTAAACCTCAAAATAGACATTATGGGCAAGATGCGCCACGAGGACCTGAGTTCCGTTACTGATCCTGTTCACTCTTCTTACTTACTGTCTTCAACATCCCCATCCTATCCAATAAAATCACAAAAACTACTAACAAAAAAAAAAGACCCTCACTAATTAACTAAGTGAATGTGTGACATTGTACAAAGGAATTCCCATGGTCAGTCTCCCAATTATTTTAAAGTCAGCAAATGTATGTATAATTTATTCATGCAATTTATATAAATGCATGTATGTTGAAATAATAAAAAATTATAACTCTTCTTCTAATAACTCCACTTAAGCACACTGCTTGAACCATCCTCAACTACTGAATGAATCAAGCAAATGATTCAAATGTTTTTCACGTTTTCACAGCGCAGATGGTTGGATGGTAGAAGGCACAAGACAGTGTCAGTGGATCTTCCGCCTCGAGTCTTTACTTAGCTACATGTGTAAAATAACCAGGCAACTCTACACCATAAGATCCACCTTGAGAATGAGAGGATTTGGCTCCATCGTGCCAGAGAATACCGGGCTGTACCGTTATCAGTGGGGGCTTCAGATGAGCCCGGCTATTGCATAACAGAAACCCGATCATCGATGTTAGCGTGAGTTCAAATGCAAGAAAGCAGAGCTGGGAATATGTGTTAGTGTGCCTTTCCTGAAGCGGAAAGGATATGGAGAAATTCAGAGGGGAAGGAAGGGACAGTTCACCAAAAAAAATAATCATTTACTCACTCTCGACTTGTTCCAAACCTGTACCTGAGGTTTTTTCAGATGTTGAGCAAAGAAAGAAGGCATTTTGAAGAATGTTGGTGACGGTAGCCATTGACTTCCATAGTATTTTTCTACGTTAACTGTTTGGTTACCAACATTCTTCAAAGTTTCTTTTGTGTTCAAAGGAACTCATACAGGTTTGGAACAACATGAGTAAATAATGACAACATTTTTGGGTGAGCTGTCCCTTTAAGAGGGCTTACTGGACGATATGCATGCAAGGATTCTTCTGAAGATGAGTTTTGTGCGCATGTGCATGTCGTTCTAATCCTTCCGTAATGTTTATTTGCATTTGGAACGTGTCGTGATGTAGAAGACTACTTTGTTTACGTACAAATGTAAAGTGAAAGGCATCTGTGGGTCTTCTTATCAACTTTCCCAGCAGCTGTGGGTTTGCCACAGTAGCCCTGGCATCACATTACACAATATTTTTACCTGACATGTGAAGCCACGCAGTAACCGCCTGGAATAGCATCAATACATACATCTGCAAACCCTCGCAGAAAGAGCTGATCAATGTGCACTAGAACTGAAGTCAAAATCGAAATTATATTAAAACGATTTTAAGAAATAATAGAAAGGCGCCTTGTTTTAGTCGCATTTGGAAGATCCAGCTCCAAAGCGGGCATTAAATAAAGACAATCCAGCTATTTGATAGACTTTAAACAACTAGGCTGGACTAACCATCGGTTGGTTGAGGTGTACAGGATTATGAAAGTGGAGTTTGTTTTTGGCTCCTGAGTGGCAGAAGAACACCTTGAACTTTGTTGGAATGCTATTGTTGTATATGCAAGTCCAGCAAAGGTTAAGTGTCAAAGGTGAAAGGTCATGTCCAGGTTAGATCACCTCCCTGCTGTTCCGAATTGCACAGCATAGGACCATACTGAAGATCATGCCAATAATCTGTAAAAAGAGAAGATGTTGCACATGAAATTACAGTTGACCCTGTTTGCTTCCCTTTTTAATCCACACTCTGACTGTATCTTATATTAGATATTGGCTTGACAAAGCCTTGCTTAAAGGTTTTTAAAAAGTATTAAAATGATGAAGTTTGAAGGTTATACAGGATTTACAGGAAGAGAAGGAAATTGATTAAATTGACTACAGTTAATGACATAATGGTATTTACCATGACTCCTGCGATTCCAATCCCCACATAACCCACGATGAAGAGCTTACTGTTGAAAAACTCTGCAATGGCCTCATGACATGTCTGCATGGAGTCAAACAGATTGATAACTGACTGATTGATAATATGCATCTCAATACCACATCTTCCTAAACAATTCAGTTTCAATGCATATTGAACACAGACGCCACACTAACTGAAGTGTTATACAGTTTTACAAGTGCCAAACATACAAGAGTTCTACTAATTGCATTCATAATGGTTCTCATATGTGCTTCATTCATTCTCACCTGGTTTGATCCGACGTTTTGACACAAACTGGTTGAGTCACAGCAGTTCAACTGCAGATGTGAAGCGTTACAAATTTAAATCTTTCATAATAAGGTTAGACAGATATATAAACATAATTTATATTATATTTATATCAGTGTTGTTATTGATCACTAAAACTATTAAAAGTCATTTTTATAATTTATATAAAGCTGAATTAAGATATAAATATTAAAACTAAAATTTGAACTTTTGCCTTGGAAATTAATTGAATTAAGTTTAAGTACTAAAATGACTGAAACAAACTGAAATATAGCAAAATAAAGCAAAATAGATTTGTTTGAAACTGACAAAATCATATAACAAAATTATTCAAACTTAAACTAATTTTAGTTGAATTAACATTTATATTTAACATTCAAAATGTTAATAAGCAGATTATAAATAAAACTAAATAAAGGGGTCATTTGATGCGATTTCAATTTTTCCTTTTTATCTTTGGAGTGTTACAAGCTCTTGTTGCATAAAGAAGATTTGTAAAGTTGCAAAGACTAAAGTCTCTCAAGATCCAAAGAGATATTCTTTATAAAAGTTAAGAGTAAACCACACCTACCTAAAACGGCTCGTTCTACACGCCCCCAAATATCTACGTCACTGTGTGGGAAGGTTTGCATAACACCCGCCCAAATGTTCACGCAAAGAAAGAAAACGTAACTTTTATTCTCGCTGTAGTATGTTGCTGCCGCCGCCATGTCGTGAAAGCACTGTATGTTTCGTTGTGAAAGCGAAAATACTTTTTTTGGCCTTCCAAAAGAGGACGATATCGCGGAGTCAGACCGGGGTCGGTCACATGTGGTTGCCGCAAGCCCGCAAGACGCTCCTTCGTCGAATCCGCCGGCTCACTCTAGCCCACTGTGTGTAATGCGTGGCGTGTTTCGGTGTGAAGTGAAAGCGAAACTACTTTGTTTGTTTCTTCCAAAAGAGGACACGACTAGAAACAGTGATTAAGTTGTATTGACAACACTGTTCCAGAACACTTCAACCCACATATTCAGATGTGTGCAGCGCATTTTATGAGGACTGTTTCCTGATCCTGGGAGAGTAGACTACAATGCCGGCTGTTCTGACTCACAGACTGTAAGTAACTTTTCATATTTAAAGAATTTGCCACTGACGATTCAAAGTGAGTTTTGAGCAGTGTAGAGTAGCACTTGTTGTTTGTCATTTCTCCGATCACAAATGCAGACATGGTTTTATGTTTATGCGGCGCGATGCAACACAATGTGTATAAAGACAGTATAAGTCATTATTATCCATAATTATGTCCCCACTGGATGAACAAATGCCTCGTTTATAATGGGTTAATGTTTTTGTCTCGGCCTGACAGGGCCCATCATCACAATATGGTAAGGGGAGAAACATTTCCGTCACACGTTTGAGGTATTTGGCCAATCATAACGCACTGGTTAGCTGGCCAATCAGCATACACCTCGATTTTCAGAACGATGAGCTTTGTAAAAATCGATGTGTTTCAGAAAGGCGGGGCATAGAGGAGAAACAATAATGTACAGTATGTGGAAAATAATGTTTTTTGAACCTTAAACCGCATAAACACATTTCATTACACCAAATTACACAAAATAATGTTCTTTTTAGCAAAATAATATGGACCCCCCTTTAAAACTCTATAAGAAACTAAATAAGCATATGACTTTTCTAAATAAGCATTGTATTCAGTAAATGTTAATAATCTCTATAGGGCAGTTGATTTTGTTAATATTTTCCACTTTATGTTTACTCTTCCTGTTTCAATCAACAGTGAGACGCAAAAAATTGAATAAAAAGTGCAAACTCACTTTGACATGGTAAGAGTGGACGGTTGCATTTTTGCGGTTTTCTGCTGATTTGTCATAGAAATCTTGTATTTCCTTAATGATCTAAAATGACAAATGAATAAAATCTTATGTTGTAAAAGTCAGACTGATTTTATTTCAAATGAACTCTGAATCTGATCTTTTGCAGTTTAGTAGTACCTTGTCTTTGTTGAGGAACCCAAACACTCCTGCAGCGACTTCTGCTCCAAAGATGACCAGAAGACAGGTGAAAAACTGCCATGCAAGAGAAACACAGCACCTGGGTTATGTCAACTGTATATTCCATACAGTATTTTATTAAATAAAGAAATATTCCAGGTGCTTCCTCTTTTTTTATTCTCAAATCAGAATGTTTTAAATAAAACAACATCATCAAGTTTACTGTCAGTTCCTCACTGACCATTTGTCAGTGAGCAATATTGTTTTATTGTTTTATTAAAACAGAATAATATCTCACTCACCAATCCCAGAAGGCACTGAGACTCCCTCACAGCACCACAGCAGCCAAAGAAGCCCACCAGCATCACCAGACCCCCAGCCGCGATGAGGATATAGACCCCTGCGCAGGACACCAGAACACAGACAGACATTTTATGCTTTTTCATGCTGCACCAACTTTTGGGAAAATCTGAGGAATTTATTTAAATTCATTTACATGCAATATGGCTTACTGTTGGTAGCCAATACATTATTTATATACAAATATTACAAATAATGAATAAACTCAAAAAGGGCTGAAGGATGTGTCAAATTAAAAATTCCAGTTCTTTTTTATTTTTATTTTTGTAAGATGATTACGGCAATTCACTGGATTTATAATGAAAAGCATTTCACAGAAAGCTTAAGGGTTTAATTTAAATGAGTAAATTAAGACATAAGTATTTGTCAGGGTTATGGACCTGTCTTGGTGTGTTTTTGCTCCCTGTGACCCAGTTTCTGTCTCCCATTGATTGTGTTAATTTGATTCCAGGTGTGTCTAGTTCTTCCCCAATTATCCTGTGTTTAAAAGCCCTAGTCCTTTCAGTCAGTGTTTGTCGGATCTGAACGTCCTTCCGTGTGTTCCTGTGTCTCCTACGTTCCCCTTGTGATTGGATTATTAAAAGATTGTGATATTGAAGAACTTCTCGTTTCCTCGTTCCTTGCTCCCCGAGGGAATTGTGACAGAAGAACCGACCGAAACAGTTACCTCCGTTTGTACCCTCCGTTTTGTTTCTCTTTTTTTACTCAGTTTTTTGTTTCCGCTGTGTTGTCCCATGGATCCCCTCCTTCGCTCGAGGGCCACACCAGACTGTTCCTGGTCCTGGCAAGCCTCACCAACTACCCGGACGACACGCTCTGTGCGTTCTACGATGCCAGTTTGAACATCGCGTGCAGAGCGCTGTCGTCCGAGTATGGTCCTCGAGAGGATTTTGTTGCCTTCGTGGAGTGGACACTGGCGAGAAACGGATACCCATTCCCAGGAGTTGGCCACTCAGGACCCTGAGCCCAGCCCACCATCTCCCCACGGTACAGAGCATCAGCCCGATCACACCGATGACGGAGAGCCATTTCCCACCGCGAGCCAGAGCAAAGCCAAGTGACTGAGCAGAGGATCGCCCCGGAAGCTGAGCCCAACCCGTCAGACCAGGTGCGAGAGCTGGCTATAGAGCCCACCACGAGGGAGCCCCGCGGGACTGCCATCCTCCAGCGTCGGGGTCGGTGTATCCCTCGCCTCCGAAGCCCGGCCTCGGCCCGTAGACCCAGCGGCTCCACATCGGCTCCTAGCTCCCTCGCCTCCACGTCACCCGTCGATCCACCAGCTCCACTGGGCTCCCTCATCCCTCCGGCTCTGCTTTGGTCGGGTGTCGACCTGCCATCGCCTCTGGACGCCTCTCCTCTGGCTGCGCTTCGTCGCTCCGTCCGACTGGCTCCGTTGGGCTCCTTCGGGCTCCTTCCTCCCGCCAGCTCCACCTTGGTCCTCAGTCGCTCCAGCTCCGCCACGGTTCTCCGCCTTGGTCGCCAGAGCCCTCGGCTCCACCCTGGCCCCCCCGGCTCGTTGGCTCTCCGTCTCGGGCTCCTCCTCCACCTGCTCTGCCGCCGTTGGTCGGGCCCCTGGAGTCGGTGGCCATTGCTCCTCCCACCGTGGGCCGCTGTTATTTTTTTTTTTTCTTCTTGGACTGTGGCCTGCGGTCTGCTGTGCTCCTCCTGCTCCGGGTCCCTCCTGTCTCCTCCCTCTTTCGTCACCTCCCTGGTCTCTGTCTGTCGGCCCCCTCCCGGG
Source organism: Sinocyclocheilus anophthalmus (assembly GCA_018155175.1). Classification (NCBI taxonomy): domain Eukaryota; kingdom Metazoa; phylum Chordata; class Actinopteri; order Cypriniformes; family Cyprinidae; genus Sinocyclocheilus; species Sinocyclocheilus anophthalmus. The sequence goes on along the minus strand of JADLZN010011376.1, from coordinate 92,056 downwards.
TGTCCGTCCTTCTCCTGAGCCTCCTCCCTAGTTCCCATCCATTTCCCTCCCCAAATAATATATTAAATGAAATATTAATATACTTTTTAAGTATACTTAATATACTTGTTTTAGCACCGTTATATTACAATATTGATATATATCTGTCTTGGAGATAACAATAATGGAAAATTATTATTAAAATTGTTTGGCTTCCTAAAAACACCAGTGTGACTGTATTGTAAAGGAGGTTTGAGTTCACTTTTAAGTCAAGATACAAGTCAATGCAAAAAAAAAAAATGCTGTTCAATTTGGTTACTGAAAAGGAGGCAAATCTCCTAATTTTGTACCAGATTTATGCAGTTTACTTTGAAATGAACAATGTTATTCCTTCTGAGGTCACATGCATTGGGAAACACTCATACTGTATATTATAAATTAGTATTGATAGTTGTATATAATATACAGCATAAACATTAGCTAAAGATGAAAAATAACGACAGTTAATAAATAAAAACAATCACTTTTTTGGGGGCTTTCGTCACAATTTAAATATTAGTAATAATCCTTGAGATCCTGCAGATTTCAAATCATGTACTTCTGAGTGGTCCTGCTCCAGCCAAGTAACTGCCATTGATGTAAATTGGATCGTTAAAGAATAATTTTCTCCTGGTATTAGACCCTTTTTGACACAACATTGCTGTCGTTTCAGCAGGATGTAATCAGTCACCACCAGCAGAGGGAAGCACAAGCGTTAAGTGAGTCACTTTGGGAGATGACAGTGAGATGTGTTTGAGCACAGCGTGACCGCGTACAACACTTCAAGATGATGTCATTAGCTTTCACTTCAGCCTCTTCCATCAACTTATTATCCTCATTAAGAGCAAAACAAAAAGAGAGCGTGGGGTGCATGAATTCCCATCTGCCTCCTAACTCCCCCTCTTTCCCTCTTTTCGCAACAGAGCCACAGTCTAAAACCTGACAGGTTCAGTCAACATCAGGCCATGGAGAGTCAGCTTCCTGTTACTCGCTGATCTAGGATCAGCATCCTCAGACTCTAGCCTCAAATTGTAATCTAGAGACATGAGCTCTTTAGTTCATCCTGAGCCGGTTTAATTATGCCACAAGAGACCTGGGCCAGGTGGGAAGTCTGGAAATGAGATTGAAACTCTCTTGAGAGAGAGAGAGAGAGAGACAGTAGGGGATTTTGCGACCCTTTGCTACATCATTAATATAGGATGAAAATGTAGAGTAATTACTACAGTGCTTGCAATGTCATGCTGTAGTATATGATATTCATCAAACATTCAGGCCATGGATTTAAAAGTTTCAAAGGCTTGGGGTTGGTACGATTTGATCAAGGCCAATCAGTGTATTTTAACAAATTGGTTAAGTGACTAATTCAATGACTCACTCATAAAGACCCATGGGCATAACAATATAACCGGCAAAGACAGTCAATAAAAATCCCCATCACTAGATAAGTGAAGTGATACAAACAGAGAAAAGTCCTGGCTGTTCCACTAAACATTAGAGGCCCTTATAAAAGCGAAAGCACAGTTCTCAACAGGTCACATGATTTGAGGTGTCATTCTTATCTTTAATACTAATAATGCTTAGGTTTAGGACTCTGTTCAAATTGCTAACCCTCAGTATGAGCAATGGTGATACTTGTCTTTGCAAACACCACTAAGCATACCAAAAAAAAAAAACACTTTTTATTTTCCCAGAACATATACTTCCTCTGGGCTGAGAGTGTTACTTACTCATACTGAAAAGACTCACCATTATCTCAAGCATTTGGGAAACACACAGAGTAAAACTGAGATGAACGAAAACAAAGTGTGACAGAGAGAGTGAACACAACATCTTGTCACACGCTGATAATATTTACACCGTTGCCACAGTAGCTGCGGAGAAGACAATCCTTTGTCATTGCTGACTGTAATCTAAAAGTCATGTAAAATGTGTGTGTGTGTGTGTGTGTTTAGACAAGGAGGACTAAGAAGTCTGAACTGGTTAATGTCAGCACTGTCAGATGGTTTATTCCAAACTATTAAAGTTTGGCTGGTTAGCATGGTCCAGTTAACCCCTTCTAGATACTGTAAGTACACTATTCAGGAAGCAAAAGGCATCTGTCTTAATTCACGGACATTTAAAATTACTCAAGTATTCTGACAATAACAATAGTAATAATAATTGAAATAAATAAATAAACACATTTTCATTATTTAAAATATAATATTTAATTCAGATATTACATTATGTTGACAAGGGTCATGAATAAACACAATAAAATAAATAAATCAATAATAATCAAAAAAAAATCGTGCGTACCCCAAACTTCTAAACGGTAGTGTACATACTAAATAAGCCGCCGGTAATCACAGTCTTGCTGCTGTTATTTGGAAAAGTGTGATATTGTTTTTATACAACAGCCTGATAAACAACAAATTAATACTGAAGATCTTACATTTTAGATAGAATATTGCCAGCTTGATCCTTCCTCAGAAATATTTTCAAATGAAATCAATCAGTCAGAATTGGCCATTCACACCAATGAGCGGTTGTGTGTGTTCCATCAATGAATTCATTTTGAAAGCATAAAATGCAATGCTCGGGTTTCTTGCACAGACTGATTGTTTACTTCATAAGACTTCAATAATTCGTCAGGAGCCACGGGTATTAATTTTGTACTGCCTGTATATGCTTTTTTTTTTCTCAAAGTGACGGTAGCCACAGACTTTTTATGACATTTTATGAATCACCAAGGGCCACAGTTTTAAAAATCTTCTTTACTGTTCTACTGAAGAAGAAAAGAAGTCACCTACATCGTGGATGGCATCAGGATGAGAAAATACATTTTTGGGTAAACTATCCCTTATAAAATGTAAAGACAATTTTATATTTTCATGTATAGAAATTGTTTTTTGTTTTAAAAAAACAAACAATTTATACTGAACACACACACACACACCACACACACCACACACACCAGTATATATATATATCTATATAGTGGAGCTGTTACTATAAGAATAAGTAAATGAAGTAAATAAGACAGAAACAGAAACTGACTAGTTTCAGTGAGTCTATAAATATAAATGTATGTGGGTTGTATTTGCATCTAACTATGGAAAGCAAGATGACTGTGTGTGATGCAAATGTGACTGTGGGTTGCAGGCTCAAGTGAACAAGACAGCTCTTCATCTGGGCTGATGAGAAACGAAAATGTAACTTTGTCACCGGGATATTGCTGAGGCTTTAAGTCATGCTCGTTCACACCCGCTTCTTTTCACAGCTTTAAGTACTAAAACCCACAAATGAGGGTGATGTCAGCAACTAAACCGAGCTTGAGGAGGCTGTTTGAGGATAAGAATATTTCCTGACATCATGAAGTTCTCCTCTGCATCCAGATTTAGCACTGCATGACTTGTCTGTATCTCTCTCTCCTCCCATGTTGACCTGTTGCCACAGCAGACCTGAAGTATTGCGGTTTCCTCCATGTATGCATAGCTTGAAATGTCACTTCCTGTTTTCAGAAACACCAGCCTCTGAAATGCGCAAGAACTCGGTGTGTCTCACGAGGGCTGGGCAGAAGGCTGTGGAAACTTTGCCACTCTGAGTGGCCTCAGATGTTTCCATCCAAACACTGGGTCTGTCTGACGCGCCTTTATTTCTGTTTTAAGGGCTATAGAGGGGTCCAAAACTCTGAAAGCACTAAATTAAATTTTTATTATTATTTAATTCATATTTTGCAGAACTGTAGACTCTATAAATATATCCTATTTATTTTTTAAATAATTTGAGATATCGTCAATTTTAATATTATAATTATCATTAATTATATCCAGTAATATATTGTACAATACAAGGTTTTTTATGAATTATAAATATTATTTAAATATCTAATTGATTTGGTTATAATGTTTTTGAATATTTCAACATAACTTTTTAATAAAAATAATATTATCCGCATACAAATCTGAGGGAAAATTTAATAATAATGGAAAATACAATAGATAACAGAGAAAATCATACCATGTTTTTCCTGTCTGTCGTCCCTTTATTTCAGTTTTAAGGGCTACAGTGGGAAACCACTAAATATTTTTTTAATTAAATGCATATTTTCTATTACAAATATATTATCAGCATCTTATAATTTTTTTTCTTATTTATTTTTACAGAAGAGGATTAGGGCCAAGCAATAATAAAAAAATAAAACCATCTCGAGATTAAAGTCATTATAATGCGAGATTAAACTCGTTACATTTCAAGAAAAATGTCAAAATTAAATGTTGAGTGTTAAATCGTTAAATTTAGAGAATAAAGTCGCTGTGTTTCGAGAAAAAAATCATTAAATTAGGAGAATAAAGTTGAAATAAAATGCTGAGAATAAACACACTCGTGTCATGTTCATTTTATCTCGTTGGACAGTGTTAGTCAGCGTCTGCAGTGGCGCAGGTCCTAAAGCGTAATGCTCGAGCATGAAGCATATGATGCAGTCGACTAGAGTTCACATCTGGCTTTCGCCGAACTCGCACTTCTTCTTTTTTTCATCACATACCACATCGGAAAATGGAAGTCAGTTGCCTAACAAGTGTTTAATAATGATGTATTAATTGGGTAGGTTTAGGTGCAGGTAGGCTATAGGGAGGGCTTTTTTGTGTACCAATAAGGCAGCGTCTATTATACACTCTATGTTATTATTGCATCCTGTTAATGTACAACAATACTGAGGTGGAAATATTTCTGTACACACTATTTATAAGCATAAATAGCATCATTTACTATTTACACTATTGCAAAGATTGCTACTTTGAAATATCGTAATAGAATCGCTGTTGGCAATTAGTGTAATAGAATAGAATCACTAATGTCACTAGGTAAATCGATATATCACCATTTTCTCTTAGTGTAAATAGAATAATCACATTCACTTAGTGTAAATAGAATAGATCACTCATTTCACTTAGTGTAAATAGAATATATCACTCATTTCACTTAGGTAATAGATAGATCCTCATTTCATAGGGTAAATAGAATATATCACTAATTTCAATAGTGTTACTTAGTGTAAATAGAATATATCACTCATTTCACTTAGTGTAAATAGAATAGATCACTCATTTCACTTAGTGTAAATAGAATATATCACTCATTTCACTTAGTGTAAATAGAATAGATCACTAATTTCACTTAGTGTAAATAGAATAGATCACTCATTTCACTTAGTGTAAATAGAATATATCACTCATTTCACTTAGTGTAAATATAATAGATCACTAATTTCACTTAGTGTAAATAGAATAGATCACTAATTTCACTTAGTGTAAATAGAATAGATCACTAATTTCACTTAGTGTAAATAGAATAGATCACTAATTTCACTTAGTGTAAATAGAATAGATCACTAATTTCACTTAGTGTAAATAGAATAGATCACTAATTTCACTTAGTGTAAATAGAATAGATCACTAATTTCACTTAGTGTAAATAGAATAGATCACTAATTTCACTTAGTGTAAATAGAATAGATCACTCATTTCACTTAGTGTAAATAGAATACATCACTAATTTCACTTAGTGTAAATAGAATATATCACTCATTTCACTTAGTGTAAATAGAATAGATCACTCATTTCACTTAGTGTAAATAGAATATATCACTCATTTCACTTAGTGTAAATAGAATAGATCACTAATTTCACTTAGTGTAAATAGAATATATCACTATTTTCACTTAGTGTAAATAGAATACATCACTAATTTCACTTAGTGTAAATAGAATATATCACTCATTTCACTTAGTCTAAATAGAATACATCACTAATTTCACTTAGTGTAAATAGAATATATCACTAATTTCACTTAGTGTAAATAGAATATATCACTAATTTAACTTCGTGATCAATAGAATATTCATAATTTCAATCTAGGTAAATCGATAGATCACTAATTTCACTTAGTGTAAATAGCATCTATTTTCACTTAGTGTAAATAGAATATATCACTCATTTCACTTAGTCTAAATAGAATACATCACTAATTTCACTTAGTGTAAATAGAATATATCACTCATTTCACTTAGTGTAAATAGAATAGATCACTCATTTCACTTAGTGTAAATAGAATACATCACTAATTTCACTTAGTGTAAATAGAATAGATCACTAATTTCACTTAGTGTAAATAGAATATATCACTAATTTCACTTAGTGTAAATAGCATCTATTTTCACTTAGTGTAAATAGAATATATCAATATTTTCACTTAGAGTAAATAGCATCCATCGCTATTTGCACTTAGTGTAAATAGAATCCATCACTATTTGCACTTAGTGTAAATAGAATCCATAACTAATTTCACTTAGTGTAAATAGAATATATCACTAATTTCACTTAGTGTAAATAGAATAGATCACTCATTTCACTTAGTGTAAATAGAATATATCACTCATTTCACTTAGTGTAAATAGAATAGATCACTCATTTCACTTAGTGTAAATAGAATAGATCACTCATTTCACTTAGTGTAAATAGAATATATCACTAATTTCACTTAGTGTAAATAGAATATATCACTCATTTCACTTAGTGTAAATAGAATAGATCACTCATTTCACTTAGTGTAAATATAATAGATCACTAATTTCACTTAGTGTAAATAGAATAGATCACTAATTTCACTTAGTGTAAATAGAATATATCACTATTTTCACTTAGTGTAAATAGAATACATCACTAATTGCACTTAGTGTAAATAGAATCTATTGCTATTTTCACTTAGTGTAAATAGAATACATCACTAATTTCACTTAGTGTAAATAGAATATATCACTCATTTCACTTAGTGTAAATAGAATAGATCACTCATTTCACTTAGTGTAAATATAATAGATCACTAATTTCACTTAGTGTAAATAGAATATATCACTAATTTCACTTAGTGTAAATAGAATATATCACTCATTTCACTTAGTCTAAATAGAATACATCACTAATTTCACTTAGTGTAAATAGAATATTATCACTCATTTCACTTAGTGTAAATAGAATATATCACTAATTTCACTTAGTGTAAATAGAATATATCACTCATTTCACTTAGTGTAAATAGAATACATCACTAATTTCACTTAGTGTAAATAGAATATATCACTAATTTCACTTAGTGTAAATAGAATAGATCACTCATTTCACTTAGTGTAAATAGAATATATCACTCATTTCACTTAGTGTAAATAGAATAGATCACTAATTTCACTTAGTGTAAATAGAATATATCACTAATTTCACTTAGTGTAAATAGAATATATCACTCATTTCACTTAGTGTAAAGAATAGACCTCATTTCACTTGTGTAAATAGAAATACTGCTAATTTCACTTAGTGTAAATAGAATAGATCACTAATTTCACTTAGTGTAAATAGAATACCACTTCCTTTCAATTAGTCTAAATAGAATACTCAGAATTTCACTTCGTGTAAATAGAATAGAGCACTAATTTCACTTAGTGTACATAGAATACATCACTAAATTGCACTTAGTGTAAATAGAATTATATCACTCTTTCACTTAGGTAAAGAGAATACATCACTACATTCACTTAGTGTAAATAGAATATACACAATTTAACTTAGTGTAAATAGAATAATCACTCATTTAACTTAGTCTAAAGAGAATACATCACTAAATTTAACTTAGGGTAAATGAGATATATCACTCATTTCACTAGGTAAATAGAAACATCACTAATTTAACTTAGGGTAATAGGAAACTAATCACTCATTTCACTAGTGTAAATAGAATAGGATCATATGTCATTAGTGTAAATCGATATATCATAATTCACTTAGTGTAAATAGAATAGATTCACTATTTCAACTTAGTGTAAATAGAAAATATATCACTCATTTCCTTAGTCTACATAGAATTCCATCACTATTTACTTAGTGTAAATAGAATATATCACTCATTTCACTTAGTGTAAATAGAATACATCACTAATTTCACTTAGTGTAAATAGAATATATCACTCATTTCACTTAGTGTAAATAGAATACATCACTAATTTCACTTAGTGTAAATAGAATATATCACTAATTTCACTTAGTGTAAATAGAATAGATCACTAATTTCACTTAGTGTAAATAGAATAGATCACTCATTTCACTTAGTGTAAATAGAATACATCACTAATTTCACTTAGTGTAAATAGAATATATCAATATTTTCACTTAGAGTAAATAGCATCCATCGCTATTTGCACTTAGTGTAAATAGAATCCATCACTATTTGCACTTAGTGTAAATAGCAATATATTCCCTCATTTCACTTAGTGTGTAAATAGAACTAGTTCACTAATTTCACTTAGTGAAATAGAATATATCACCATTCACTTAGCTAAATAGAATACATCACTAATTACTTAGTGTAAATAGAATATATCACTCATTTCACTTAGTGTAAATAGAATACATCACTAATTTCACTTAGTGTAAATAGAATATATCACTCATTTCACTTAGTGTAAATAGAATATATCACTCATTTCACTTAGTGTAAATAGAATAGATCACTAATTTCACTTAGTGTAAATAGAATATATCAATATTTTCACTTAGAGTAAATAGCATCCATCGCTATTTGCACTTAGTGTAAATAGGATAGACACTCATTGCACGTAGTGTAAATAGAAATATCAATCATGTCCTTAGTCTAAATAGATACATCACTAATTCACTTAGTGTAAAAGAATATGATCACTCATGTAATTAGTGTAATAGATACTCACTAATTATCACTTAGGTAAAAGAATATAATCACTCATCACGTGGTAAATAGAATAATCCTCATGTCACTTAGTGTAAAAGAATATATCAATAATTTCACTTAGTGTAAATAGAATAGATCACTAATTTCACTTAGTGTAAATAGAATAGATCACTAATTTCACTTAGTGTAAATAGAATAGATCACTAATTTCACTTAGTGTAAATAGAATAGATCACTAATTTCACTTAGTGTAAATAGAATAGATCACTAATTTCACTTAGTGTAAATAGAATAGATCACTAATTTCACTTAGTGTAAATAGAATAGATCACTAATTTCACTTAGTGTAAATAGAATAGATCACTAATTTCACTTAGTGTAAATAGAATAGATCACTCATTTCACTTAGTGTAAATAGAATAGATCACTCATTTCACTTAGTGTAAATAGAATATATCACTCATTTCACTTAGTGTAAATAGAATAGATCACTAATTTCACTTAGTGTAAATAGAATATATCAATATTTTCACTTAGAGTAAATAGCATCCATCGCTATTTGCACTTAGTGTAAATAGAATCCATCACTATTTGCACTTAGAGTAAATAGGGGGGGGGAATAGATAACTATTCACTTAGTGTAATAGAATATATCAATCATGTCACTTAGTCTAAATGAATACATCACTAATGTTCACTTAGTGGAAATTAGAATATATCAACTCATTTTCACTTAGTGTAAATAGAATACATCACTAATTTCACTTAGTGTAAATAGAATATATCACTCATTTCACTTAGTGTAAATAGAATACATCACTAATTTCACTTAGTGTAAATAGAATATATCACTAATTTCACTTAGTGTAAATAGAATATATCACTCATTTCACTTAGTGTAAATAGAATATATCACTCATTTCACTTAGTGTAAATAGAATAGATCACTCATTTCACTTAGTGTAAATATAATAGATCACTAATTTCACTTAGTGTAAATAGAATATATCACTATTTTCACTTAGTGTAAATAGCACATAGATCCTCATTTCACTTAGGTGTAAATAGAATAGATCACTCATTTCACTTAGTGTAAATAGAATAGATCACTCATTTCACTTAGTGTAAATAGAATAGATCACTAATTTCACTTAGTGTAAATAGAATATATCAATATTTTCACTTAGAGTAAATAGCATCCATCGCTATTTGCACTTAGTGTAAATAACATATCACTCCATTTCACTTAGGCTAAATAGAATTACATCACTAAATTTCACTTGGGTGTACATAACTTATATCACTCATTCATTAGTGTAAATAGAATACCTCACTAATTTCACTTAGAAATAGAATAATCAATAATTTCACTTAGTGTAAATAGAATAGATCACTCATTTCACTTAGTGTAAATAGAATATATCACTCATTTCACTTAGTGTAAATAGAATAGATCACTCATTTCACTTAGTGTAAATAGAATAGATCACTAATTTCACTTAGTGTAAATAGAATATATCACTAATTTCACTTAGTGTAAATAGAATAGATCACTCATTTCACTTAGTGTAAATAGAATAGATCACTCATTTCACTTAGTGTAAATAGAAAATACTTCTATTTTCACTTAGTGTAAATAGAATATATCACTCATTTCACTTAGTGTAAATAGAATATATCACTCATTTCACTTAGTCTAAATAGAATACATCACTAATTTCACTTAGTGTAAATAGAATAGATCACTCATTTCACTTAGTGTAAATAGAATAGATCACTCATTTCACTTAGTGTAAATAGAATATATCACTATTTTCACTTAGTGTAATAGCATCCGATGTGATATGTGATGAAAAAAAGAAAAAGTGCGAGTTCGGCAAAAGTCTTGTAATTTAATGAGTTTATTCTCAACATTTATTTCGATTTTTTTCTTGAAATGTAATGACTTTTTTCTCATAATTTAATGAGTTTATTCTCAACATTTTATTTCGACTTTTTTTTCTCGAAATTTAACGAGTTTTTTTTTCTTGAAACACAACGACTTTATTCTTGAAATTTAATGATTTAATTCGTAACATTTTATTTCGACATTTCGACATTTTCTTGAAATGTAACGAGTTTAATCTCGCATTATAATGACTTTAATCTCGAGACGGGTTTTATTTTTTTATTATTGATTGGACCTTTATCCTCTTCCGTAATATCTATTAATTCATTATAATATATATAATATAATTCTATCTATCTATTATCTATTATGATAATTTGAACATATTATAATATATAATATAATTAAAATTATTTTAATAGTTAGTAATAATAATTTAAATATTATTTAAATATGTTAAATAATAAATTAATGTTATTTTATAATTCTTAATTATAATTATTTTTAATTCATATTTACATATTATAATTGTATTCATTTTGTGTCATAATGTTTCTAAAATCTAAAACCTTGCTTATTTTTTAAAATGTTCTTACTTTAAGCTCTAAATCACATCATTTCAATGTAGTCTCAGATACTTCTTCGGCCCCACTGTATGTATATAAGCATTGGAGAAATAATCATGAAATATGATCAATTAATTGCTTACCGATAAAGAAGGTCTCAGGTCCTCCTTCTAAAAGAGACACGGTTTTTGGGTCTAATCTCAGCCAGAGCCCCACAGCCAGAACCAGCGAGCCAATCAACTGCAAAAACAACACCGGAAGATCTTCAGAGGATGTCATTTCAGATCCAAAGAACACAAAAGAAGACATTTTTGCAGAATCATTATCAGATAAATGCCCAAACAACACATTACATGTCGATATGTGCTGAATGACATCAGCTCAATTCCTCAAGATGAATTCATTTTACAAAACTGAATATGAACACATTGTCAGACCTTTATCTCAGGCCTGAAAAATTCTGTACTCTTTGTCTTCATTTTTTTCTGCAGTTATGGAGAGGTGGCACAGATATTTTCCACTCTGGCAGGATCCTTTCGGTCTTAAATCTAAGAAATGACGGCTGAAGGCCAAACCATGAAAGGAATTCATGCACCAGCACTCTTAAATGAACTCTAAATACTGCTGACAAGGAAAGCAGACACTCATCTGTCAAAGCGCATTCAAAAGCATCTTTTGAGTATCATTTGATTCTATTTAAAATGCCCTTCCTAGTTTTACACTCTTGGACTCCTACCACCACTCACGGCAATTTTTCCAATTTGGAGGGGGTAAAGCATGTTAAAATGGGCTTTTGTGTAAAATCAACACCTCTGAGATTTCTCAGGTCAGAAGGGCAAAGACTATCTAAGGCGGTGGAAAATCATATTACATATGTGTTTAAAACGAAATCCATGAGGATGATGCAAGACAAGACGGCACTTTCCTCAGCCTCTCCTGTCTGCTACAGCTGTCATATAACACAACCCCCCGCGGGACAGCAAGCCCCTCAAACACTCGGCAGTGTAACATCATCCGGCCCCGTGTCCCCCTCCCCTCCCCCTCCAGAGATCTCCTCCGGCATCAGGGGTTATCTCTGGGACAAAAGACCAACTGTCTGTCTGTGACACACTCCACTATACAGTGTGTCTGTGCGTGTGACTGAAAAACCTGTTCATTATAAGATAAATGCATGTTGTATATAATGTATAAGTGTATATTAGATGTTTTATCCTAATGCATATTATAATGATTTATGAAGGATCATGTGACACTGAAGACTGGAGTAATGATGCTGAAAATTCAGCCTTGCGTTACAGTGAAAAATGACATTTTACAATATAATCACAGAAAAGTTAGTTTAAATTGTAAACATTTCCAAATATTACTGTTTTTACTGTATTTTTTTGATTAAATAAATAAAATATTATTACAATTTAAAAAACACTGTTCAATTGAATTCCCTACATTGTAAAATACAATTTATTCCTGTGATGGGAAAGCTGAATTTTCATCAGCCGTTACTCTAGTCTTCAGTGTCACCTGATCCTTCAGACATCAGTATAATATGCTGATTAGCTGCTCGAGAAACATTTCAGAGTATTATCACAGTTGTCTTATTATTATAACAGTCGCACTGCTTCATATTTTATTTAGAAACCATGATACATTTTTGTTCAGGATCCTTTGATGAATAGAGAGTTCAAAAGAACAGCATTTTTTGAAATGTAAATCTTTTGTAACATTATAAATGTCACTTTTGGTCAGTGTGCACTGTAAAAAATTACCATGAATTTAACGGTAAAATAATTTTACGGTAGTATACCGTTTTTGGAAGTGAAAAATACCGTATAATTTACAGTGAATAACCGTAAATTGACATTCCCAGAATTCCCTGCGTTACATTTCAAATTTTATGTTTTTTTTGTTGAAATAACTATGTTCCTTCTTAGTTTTTTCTTATCAGTTTTGTATATTAGGGTTGTGTGTTACACCTAATGTTGTTAAATTAATGTTTTTTGCATTATTTCAGTTTCATGTGTGTTTACCGTGATGGTGGTTAGTGTTGTGTGAATGACACTGTGCATCTTCTATATATGTTATTATTTAAAAGCTGCTTGTGATGGGCTTTGGTTCATCATGTGACTTTCTCATCACCACCTGCTTTTGGTGGTTTTCAGTGTATTACAAAGGTACAAAACAGATTTCAGTACTTCAATAGGTTGGTATAATAACATTACATCAGTTAATGAAATTACGGTATTTAACTGTAAATTTAAGTTAAAACCGTAAAACCTAAAATGTGCTACCGTATTTTTTTACGGTAAAATTCCGGCAACCACAGCTGCTGTTTTTTTACCGTAAATTTTACGAATTTTTTTTACAGTGTGGTCCTTCTGATAAAAATTAATTACTTTAAAAAATATATATAATAAATAAAGTAATTATAAATAATTGTAAATAATTCTCAAATATTTTGCTTTAAATTTAAAGACCATAACAATGCATGGATAATTGTAAGAATAATAAATAAAAGAATAAGACAGACAATTAAAATACTATAAAAACATTTTAAATAAGCAAATTTGCCTTTTACGCCAGAATACTAATTTGAGTCAGCTTTAGGCTAGCTTCCACTCTTAAAATTGCCTGTTGGTTCGCCTTTGGCTTTCTTTTGCTATTTTACATACAGTATGGAAAACAAATTGGCTTTTTCAAGTTTATTGGGAGTTTTATGGTGTCCTTAGACTATTTCTGAGCACATTTTTATGCAAGTTCCATAATTTCAGCAACAAACAGATTTTCATTTGTAACAAAGAAGAAAACCCCCCCAAATTGGGGGAATTAAACCACCCGACTTTGTTTGATGTGTCATGCCCAAGTGACCATCCTGGAAAAAAAAAAACAGAATCTAAACTCGAGATCATGAGATCATATGTGTACGTTCTCTAATGAAGAACTGGCAAACACCAAAACACCAATTACTGTACATTTCAAACTGAGTCGTTATGAAACAAGAAAAACAGAAAGACAGGAAAAAAGAATGAAAGAATTGGTCAACCCAAACCCAGGAAAAGATAATTAGATCTCCTGGTGGAAAACAGAATCCAGTCAGCACAGGGAAGTCTCCATCAACAGTGCTCATGTAGTGCACTAAACCACACGCTACACTGGTAAGAGTAGCTGAGAACCAAATAAGCGTCTTTTACTGGCCGGATGTTTCCATTAATAATCTTTAACATCTGTGGAATCTTTCCATTCCACAAAAGATTCATTATAGTGAAAACAAGTTCTTTAGATGATTAAAATGTTCTTCACACTAAGGTATTAAAAAGTCTTTTATTTGGTAACACTTTATTTTTATTCAAAACTATTATTAAATATGACTTGATCAACGTGACTACTACAACTTGACATTACGTAACTAAATAGATTTTTAAATGTCTGTTCAGGTAGAAATATTTGGGGTAACAACTGATCATTTTCCGAAACAGCACTCTTGTTATTATGACATTCATTCACTATAATGATTCTAGTATTGAGAGAGAGTGTGTGAGAGGAAAGGGAGTGTGCTCTATTGTCTGATGACTGGGGGTGTGGTGGGACACACACACACACACACACACACACAATGCTCTCCCCGACCACCTGCTGTTCCTTCTTTGTGTATTTGTGGCCTTACATTATACAGGCTGAAGTCTGATTAAGCAAAACCTCTCCATTTTCCACTTTTTCCTTCATTTCGCCAATTATGGGAACTTCCGACTCTGTGGACTTTTAAAAAGTAAACCCCCTTAAAAAACACTTGTCAAACTTGCAAGTATTTAATTTGTCCACTAACAAAGTTTAGCCGTGGACATGCATGCATCTCGGGAGAATTCTGTCATTTCCACCTCATGTCAAATCAACATTCGTTCTCTGGCAGAAACTCCAGAATTTAAAAAAATGACGTAATGAAATGACAGACTTCTTTGCCTTTTAATGATCTGACATTACAAAGTGCACTTTTTTTAAAAGTCTTAAAAGTTAAGAAACAGTCTTAAAGTGAACTCTGTTTAAGTCACTTAAGTGGCCTTTTATTTATGGCCTTTTAATATTATATTATCTGCACTTACAGCTTTTTTTAAGTTCGAAGTTCACTACAATTAAGCACACTTCTTTTTTGTTTAGATATTTGATATTTTTTAAGAATTTTAAATTTGTATTGTTTAAAATTGAAAGTCTGGGTTAATAAAAACAATTTCAAAATTAACTAAAATGCATGATGTAGTACCAAGACGGTTGTAATGAGGCCATTATATAATGAAAAAGAAAAGATTATATCAAATCTTGTGTATAAAAGTGCCTGACTTGAAGAACACCCACAACAACACACACACACACAACCACACACACACACACACACACACACACACACACACACAACACACACACACACACACATCTCTACAAACATGAAGTCATTCAAATGCTAATGGTGTTTACCACAAAGCCACTCCTGTCTTATTAGCATCAATTACAGGAGCATTATCATAACTCATGTGCCTCTTCCTCTGCTAATGTGCCGTTCTTCTTTGGATCAAGTCTGTATGGTCAATAGACCAGCTGGTGATCAAGAAACATAAACCACACCTGAGTCTAGTCCAGTTTCATCATTTATAAAGCACATATTAAAACTGCAGAGGTTGGCCCTGTACAACTATAGCAACACTTGTCATTTTTTTTAATCAACCTTGATACTGGCGTATGTTTAGTCCAGTATAATAGTGGCTTTGTTTAAACATCTTGACACACCAACTCTGGCATCATTTTAGCATTATTGTCCAAATTAGTTATAATGGAGCTAACTGGTTACCAAAAATAGCAAGGAAGCAGTAGAGTCAAAAATAACAGACTCTGTTTCCTTTTCACCTGAGGTTCAGAAACTACATTATTCCTGTCACAAGGGGCTTCATAGTTTGCGTCACACGCCACTTCATTTGTTTTTAGAGACAGTTTACAACTCTGACCTCACTCTTTTATGCCTTCCTGTCCACTGTGCCCCTGACAGCACAGATGTACAATCTGACAGCATTATTAATAATTAATGAGTTATCACACATCATGGGAGTATGATTCACTCTCTACCGAATAGATCATCCAGATAGGAAATACCTTGTTGGCTTATGGGTGACGCGCGCACACACACACACACACACACACACACACACATATATATACACACATACACACACACACACAATCACACACACACGCACACACCCACACACACACAAACACACAAACACAAACACACACACACCCACACAAATATAAATACATTATCTTTTATTTTATTTATTTATTTTTTGCTGTTTTAAAGAAATATTTTAAGTATAGCATCATGACTGTGGGATGAGTGTATATGATTTTCACAGAATATATATTATATCACATAAACTGTCGATATATCTTAATTTATACTGTACCCAGAACATTCTTTTAATAATATTGATAATCACTGGATCGTCACTGGATTATTTCTGAAGGCTTATGACGAGAGAACAAGCTAGTGTAAACAAACAGCCATTGCATGCTAAACACTCAGTCAGACAACACGAATGATAATATCTACGAGATTAATGTGGCTCTAAACAGGTCAGTGATCTTTATCCTGTACAATTTCCTCCCTCTGTGCTATTCAGTCTAGTCCTAACTGTGCCCATTTTCCACTGCTGAGCTGCCAGGTTGCGAGGGAGAGGTTTTACACTGGGAAAAAAAAAACGGTTTCCGAGACTATTTAGGTTTTTGTGTCAAACTGAACAAAGCAGAGCTCCCATGCAGAGATTTCTCTGCTCATATATACTCACATTTTTCACGAATTCATCCTTTCATTTACTGGTAAGAACATTTCACCTACATTTCGAGGAGAAGAAGAGATTGTTAATCCTCGATTGATAATCCAAGATCTTCTTAAAACAAAATTTGAAGAGGATTAAAGTCGGCCATGAATATTTTCAGCCCTTCTGTTTGATAAAACAAATATCTGTTGTATCACTAAAACTGAGACGGTTTTGACCAATAAGTTGTGCGTTTTGTGTCATTTTACTAACAACCCTCTTGCGTTCACACTGGTCAGGATCATCCCAACGGTCTCTCTTTAGCGCTCTCTCACAATCTCTATCCCTCTTCTATCCTATTTCCCTGTCGACCTCTTAAACACTCTCATACTTCAATTCTATTTAACCACATTTCCCTAAGAGCCACAGGTCTGGTCTGTCCACTGAAGCTTCTATTCACAGTAGTCCAGTGCTGAGATATTTAATGTAACACGAATGGAGATGAAGCTCATCTGGATGGCCTAAAGCCTGTGTCTTGCAGTGCCACCAAAGCCTCACAGGAGCAACAGGGACTGGAAGCTGCACTATGGCTATTTGTTTCACAAAAACACCCCCAACACTGATGCACATTGCAGGTGTGGAAGTGGAAAACGTTACACTGCGTAACACAGGAGCTTCCTTTGACTAAGGTATGCACGTTTGCGATAAGTGTTTGGATAAGCTCAGATAAATTCATGTTTGGAATGAAATACTTGGTGCATAAAAATGGTGCAGGATTTACTTTGAAACAATTTTCACTCAGAAATTGCTAAATTACACAAACAATTATGCAAGTAATGGATGCTTACTGATTTATGTGAACACTATACAGTATGTATTGTGCAAACTGCACTATTAATGCATGTTTATTTGTGTATTTTTTATTTTTTTTTCCCCCCCCCCCCCCCCCTAATGTTTTTAACTTTGGCAAGTGCATAATTAAATAAGCTCCACTCACTGTACACTTCACATTTTGGCAACTGTAGCAGATCATCTAGCCTATGTATTCTCTGCATGCGTTTTTGATTTGAACACACAAATATAAGTTTGTGAGTATGACAACTTTGCCCCATGTAGTTACCGGTAGCTAAATATGACAAAACCTCCCTTTGAAGACATTTAGCTTTCTATGAAAACGCTGCATGTATAGTATGTCTTCATTTAGACCGCTACATGTGTGTGTGTGTGTGTGTGTGTGTGTGTGACAAACTGAAGGTCTAGCTAAAGGAAAATGCCACTTGTTTGGTGCACTTTGGCAAAACCTGATGCTAAAATGTCTGAAAATGTGGGGGGGGGGAAATGCACAGTATATGGTAATGTAATATAAAATACTATTAAATCTTTACGAGATTTCTGTTATTGTGGATACAGAAAACTATCCTAAAGTTCAGACTTGTTAAATACGAATTTAGGCGTTTCTGCACAATGCTTGAATTAATGTTAACAGCTCCAAAAAAATGACTCCGAACTTCATGACAAGTCAGTACGATACACCCAAAGACAGATCTCTCAAACCTTTTAGCCCAAATAATTTCCTTGACTTTGCTGGTTGTTCTGAAATACTGGTAAGGGTTTTTTATATGTATTATATTTTTATTATTTAATAGAGAGTTAGCTTATACAAATTTATTTTTAAAAATTACCAAAAAATTCAAATACTCCCATAAAACTTAGTCCTCTTTTTATTAACATCCTATTTTTTCTAATATTTTATTTTAATATAATTATTATAATCCACTCAGATTAAAAATCCATCTATGCATGATTAAATTCAGGAGTTTTATATTATATTATATATTCTATATATATAATATAAATTATATATATATATATATTATAATTTTTTTTTATTTTTTCTTTAGTTTTTTTTTTTTGAAAGTTGACCATGAACAAATCTTCTCTGGTTCAAAAGATTCAGTCAGTGGGATGATTAGTGAATCAAAAACACACAGGACTACAGTGAGCCAGTGTCCGGCTGCTGCCCTCCAAACAAACACACGCTGAAGGAAAAAGGGGCGGATCTTCGCCAGTGGAAAATCTGATTTGAGTCGTACGAGCAGCGACTCTCAGCCTCCCTCCGAAGCTTTACATTCCTGCATGAAGCGCGTAAACACACTAAAACACAGAACGAATATATGACTGGCAAAGTGCATGCAAAACTGACTCCACATTGCGCAATATACTAAAGTTACCACACAGGATGGCATGCAAATACAACACTACTGCATTACTTACCCAGAATATAAAGTTGAACACGAAGAGGAGATATTTCACACATTTCATCCCGCCTTCAACTTTACCCATGGTGAAAGTATAATGTGACGGGCTCCTCTTTGAAAAGCAGTCCGGCTTGAGGTGTCAAATGCGGAGATGCTGTTGCACTGCACGAGCTCTGTCAACATCTGTACTAGTTGCAGCGGGTGATTTCTTCAGTTTCTCTGTCCCGCCCCACTGAATAATGTGTCAGGGGTAACTCGAGGGGGGATCGGGATGGGCACCGTAGCAATGGCTTCTTTCATGGGACCGTGCGATCCCAGCCAAAGAGAGAAAACGTTTAAAGGAGTTTTTTTTAAATGGAGAACTACTGGGCAGAAACAAATAAACATCTAGAAACATTTCACAATAAACATTAAAAATTAAAATGAATATGAAAAATCGTATCATGAAAGAGTTTTTTCCCCCTTCTTCATAAATTATTCTTTAGGTATTTGTCAGTTTACCTGAGTTAGGGTAACTTTTTAATTATGTTAAAGAGTACTATTATATTTCAAAACATGCATGTTGCCACAGTGCCCAATCAGAAAGCTCTAGCTGTGTAATTTAAGAGTATTTTCTCCCAGTTTTCTGCAGCTTTAAAGGGCCATTAAACCCCCAGACTACTTTTTCTGAGATTTTAGCAGAGGTGTTTGTGTTGCACATCATAGAAGACAATGTTAGCATTCGATAGTTCTAACTGTTGGAGAAAACTGGTTAATTTGAAGCTTTTTTTGCACTATTACGGGTTTAAAATCTACATTGTGTTGACATCACAATTTGTGACGTGGCAATGGACTACAGTACATCGATGACAGGTCGGTGTCTATTAAATTATTCATGGGACTGCGTGTTCTTATCCTATGAGAAGATGCTTCGCTTAATTATTCACAACAACTTAATTATTATTGTTTTTGCTTTGTAATAAGAGGTCGGCACAAATGCGATTCATTCACTTAGTGAGTGTAACCATTTTTACAGCTCCGTGACGCAACCTGTCAAAATGCTTATATAAACGCCGCAGAATAAGCCTAAAGTTCTCAGAGGTGCAACAGCATGGATATGTTTTCCATTCAGAGCGCAAATGGCTGTGCATTTATTGGTGTTTTTAACTCGATGGGAGCGAAATGGAACTCTGAACCGCACGCTGTGTGTGTTGTCTTTCTCCCCTCTTCCCCCTCCACGCCCACTTTTTTAGTGTTTTTTATGGTGAGAACTAACCAGTGCTGAAACAGGGGGTTTCATGACCCTTTAAAGGTTTCATTTGTAAGGCTGTCAGGTCGACATGTTAATTTAGTGAATTTAATATATTAATAACCTACAGGTAATGTGTCCCACCAGACCACACTTAAGCTGTGTTCCAATTCAGGGGCTGCATCCTTAGAAGGCTGCAAAGGTCGAACTGAGCATTGTTAAACGGGACGTCCAGCCTAGGGAGGATTTCTTGTGTCGAATCTTGTGTCACATTTGTTCTCTCTTTCATCTTCTTTCTTGTTTTATCTCATTGTCACAATTAAAAAAAAAAAACAACAAGAATGAAAGAAAAAACTGGATATTCAATTGTCTGGGGAAAAAACAGGGTTCACAGCCTGTCTAAACCATAGTACATTTATGTACATAATAAACAATATAAACTAAAATCTCTCTTAAAAAAGAACAATAAATAAATAAAATCAATCAATAAATCCTGTTGTCACAGGTGGGCAATACTTGGCATATGTGTGTGCGGCTGCGAAGGATCCATGTGTTGTATCCTTCGTGGCCCAGGAAATGAAGGACACAAATTGGGACAGCCTTTGTCGTGCCACTGTGATGCATTCGGTCTTGGAATGCAGCGTTTGAAGGATGCAGCCTCTGAATTGGGAGACAGCTTTAGTCTGCATGTCACATCAGAAAGTCTACCTCAGATAGGGCCTGATGAAATGTGCTTCATTTGATTGAACTTCACTTCCATTGTATGTTCCTCACTATAACCTTGACTTTTGCTATTTTTTTTATGAAAATGAGGGATAAAGAAATCATTTTTGGTAAAGAATGCCACAAATGCTGTCAACTGAGCTTAACTTATATTGAACCCAAAATATTCCTTTAATCAGCATACATATCGCATTGCATAATTATACAGTATGCATAATTTAATTCAGTTATCTGTAAGTAATCTGTAACAAATAAAACAGCATGCACATCCGTTTTACTGTATGTGCAAAAAAAGAGTTCAGAGCTGTTGTGCAAGGCATTTCTTAAATTCCAGTCATGTCCTGTCAGCTGTAGCAATTGTGGTGTTTTTATGAAGTGTTGCATCTCAGTGTGCACACTAAGCTGATGTCATAGCCTGCTTTAAAACGTTATGGCAGAACAGCATAATATTAGCTGACACAAAAATAGATTAGATCCTGATTTATCCAACAGTTGTTCTGTAAATCTGACCTGCTTGAGTTGATCAATATTTTAAATTGTCATGTTTAAAATGACAACATGGGTAGCACATTTTGTCAAGCAGAAGAAAAGCCTGTCGTGGTGTGCAGTACTACCACTGTGCTGCCACCATTGCAAAACCTGTCACTGCACAATGACATTTCTCTTTAACTGTGTCAGCATTGCTTTGGTTTTAGTTACTTTTGACTGCACAAAAAGAACAGGATTTGAAATGGAAAGAAATGCATAAGCCAGTGTATTTACACTCACAGACCTTGAACTGGTAAATTATTAAACCTTGTGTGAATCTCGCTAGAAACCTTCAGGGTGTCAGGAACAGGCTCAATTATTCCTCATATAATCAAGTAGTACAGAATGAAATGAATATCTGGATTTTTGTTCAAATTAGCCACCTGCCTTATTTTTCTGCCTTGACAGGGAAGGTGGGTGAAATTGTGATTACTGTTTCCAGTTACAGATTAATGGTGGATACTACAGAGTTCATGCGATTATATCTCTCATTAGAGTGACCCTTCTGAGACACATGCCCGTGCTATTTTTGATCAAAGCAGCCAGGGGCCTGCACAGTGTCTTGGTTAATTTACCTTCATTAGCAAATGAACCAGGTAGTCTCCTAGTCTCCAATCACAGAGCAACTGTAATTTGTCTTTCAAAGTTCACGTCTCAGTTTAAAACATTTAAAACAGCACAGATTTTTGAATATAGACTCCATATTGAATTTAATGTTGATTAAAAACAAGGCTGTGAGGGATAGACTTACAGTCATTGGTTTGCATTGTATATAGGTCCTAGACCACATTTTCACAACTGTTTTGTGGAGTTTTTGTCTTTTGGAGAGACTGGTTGAACAACTGAAATGTTGTTAAATAACAGTATAAATGTCTGAATTTTCACAGTTAGTTCCTGTAAATGAATCTGATTGGTTGAGCAGCATTCCATGACTGTATATAACAGCTCAACAGCACTGAGACTTTTTACTGTTTGTATTGCTCCGCTTGTCTGTGTTTGGCAATCAAGACAGACTGTGAGGATCTTCATGTTCATCATTCATCATCAACTCATGTGCCCTGCCTCATCTGCTACGCTGCTGCTGCTGCGGCGGCAGAGCAAGTACAGAGACTTGTTACTGCCAATACATCCACAACATGCTGCTGTGAGCACGTAAGAAATATTGCTGCTGCAAATATAACATGCATGAAATAACCCCCATATAGCATACATGAATCACCTCGTAGCAGATCTATACAGGTGGAGCTGGGGAAGGTGGAGGGTTTCTGAAGCAAGCTGCACTGCTACGCAAGCACTACTCATATATTTGAATGTTGAGCAGCGAGCTCATTGGCTACCGATACAGGAGAGAACCAATCAGCTGTGCCATGTGATAATGATGTCATTAGGTCAGATTGAATTAGACCTATCGAACTGCACCATCTAAAGTTTCATGCCAGAACTCTGTATATTACATATCATTTGTTAGTAAAATGTAAATTGTTGCACATTTTATTAGTGGAGAGATGACTGTGTATTTTGGAAAACATTTGCAAAGAAGCACCACAATTAAATTATGTATGTTAGGAAAACAGACTAAAAAAAGATGGATGACACAACTGCACTTCCTTCCACTGGAGAAAAGTGAAGGCAAAATGGCCCGAGATGGTCGCTGCCATCTTGCACTGATGAAGTCATTTGGAACCTGAGTATCTTGAAGTGGAGCTGCAATATAAAATTGTGTATTGTTTATAAAAGTGTCCCACCCAAACTCGCGTAGACCCAACAACAGGCACACAATCATCACGCTACATCCTGCTTTTATAGCATCAGCTATCTAACTAAAACCTAAACTTATTAGAAAAACAAACACTTGAATATACCTCAGCGTGATAAAACTATGTAAAATGACAGAAACCTTTGTTTGGGAAAAATTTATTTGAAGTGACTTGAATAAATTGTTTTAGTTTGGCTCACGTCCCATTCATGTAGGGTACAGTGCTGGGTAGTGACTGATCACATGTCATCTGGATTACGTAATCAGATCCCAAAAATTAACTACTTGTAACTAAAGTATGTTACATTTTCAGACAGTTACTTTTTTATTGATTACATAATTATATAATGTTCACACAATAGCAATACATTATTCATAATTTATTGATTCGCCCTAATTGTTTTTCATCTTTTAAATTTACCTTTCTAAAATAGCCTAAGTCTTCCAGGTTTGTGAACATTCACACAAAGACTTTTTTTTGTCAGTTTTGTGGCTATACTTATAACAGAAAATTGAGAAGCCACACGGCATTTGACCACTGGATTTACAAAAGTCATTTAAATTTTAAAAAGTGTTTTCTGAACATTTTCTCAACAAATTATTCACTTTTCATTAAATTCACAAACAACCTACAGTTCCTTTTCAGTCGGTCACTCTCGGCGTCACGTCGGATGACCGACGGATTAGGATCTCGCTTAGAGAGACCAATCTACTTCAAGCGCAAACTAAACGAGCTAATGCACATTGGCATGCGATTATTGCATCCAGCTGCTGCTGATCACAGCGTGAGTATAAGTAGGCAGCAGATGCAGCACATATTCAGCTTTACGCTTCGGAGCCGAGCGGTTCTATCGTTCTGCTCCTGACCTTCTACGTAGAGAAGTAAAAACTACTTGGCCATTCCTGCGGTTTGCGTTCGAGGGGCGGGCATACCAATACAAGGTCCTGTCCTTCGGGCTGTCCCTGTCGCCCCGTGTCTTCACGAAAGTTACGGAGGCAGCCCTTGTTCCCATGAGAGAACAGGGCATTCACATTCTCAGCTACCTCGACGATTGGCTCATACTCGCTCAGTCTCAGGATTAGTTGTGCGAACACAGGGATTTGGTACTTTCACACCTCAGCTTGTTGGGCCCCCTTTTGTGGGTAACTGGGAAAAGAGCAAACTCTCTCCGATCTCTTTTCTCGGTATGGAGGTGGACTCGGTCGAACAAACAGCACGCCTCACCCAGGAACGTGCTCATTCGGTGCTGAACTGCCTCAAGACTTTATCAGGCAGAATGGTGGTCACACTGAAATTGTTTCAGAGGCTCCTGGGGCATATGTCAGCTACGGCGGCAGTCACGCTGCTGGGGCTGCTCCATATGAGACCGCTGCAGCACTGGATCCATGGCCGAGTCCTGAGGTGGGCGTGGTAACGCGGCACTTTCCGGGGTCCAGCCTGCCGCCAAACCTTCACCCCATGGTCAGACCTTGCATTTCTCTGGGCAGGAGTGCCCCTAGAGCAGGTCTCCAGGCATGCTGTGGTTTGCACGGATGCCTCAACCACCAGCTGGGGGGCCACGTACAACGGGCTTGCAGTGTCAGGGGTCGCTTCGTGCTGTTCACAGTCCTGGGCTGCTCAACCGGGCAGCCGAAGAGCTGTCCCGAGCTGCGCTCCCGGAAGAATGGCGACTCCATCCCCAGACGGTCCAGCTGTTTTGGAGACGTTTCGGAGCGGCTCAGGTAGACCTGTTTGCCTCTCCAAAAACCTCTCACTGCCAGTTGTTCTACTCGGCACGGACGCACTGGCACACAGCCGGCTGCGGGGCCTTCGCAAGTATGCATTTCCCCAGTGAGCCTTCTTGACAGTGCTGTTTTTCTTTTTTTTTGCAAGTTCAGGGAGGAGGAGGAGCAGGTCCTGTTGGTGGCACCCTATTGGTCTACCCGGACCTGGTTCCCGGAACTAATGCTCCTTACGACAGCCCCTCCTTGGCGATTCCTCTGAGGAAGGATTTACTGAATCAGAGACGGGGCACCCTTTGGCACCCGCGTCCAGACCTCTGGAAATTTCATGTCTGGTCCCTGCGGGACGCAGCGGTTCTAAGTGACCTACCCCAAGAGGACCTACCCCACCATCACTGCAGCGAGAGCGCCGTCTACGAGACACGCCTACGCTTTGAAGTGGAACCTGTTCATTGAGTGGTGTTCTTCTCGCCGAGAAGACCCCCGAATATGCCTGATCAGAGTCGTGCTGTCCTTTTTGCAGCAAGTGTTGGAGCGAAGGCTTTCTCCCTCCACCCTCAAAGTTTATGTCACTGCAATCACTGCTAACCACAACCCCGTAGAAGGGAATTCACTGGGAAAGCATGACCTGATCATCAGGTTCCTTAAGGGGGCGAGAAGGCTAAATCCTCCACGGCCCCCCTCTATACCCTATTGGGACCTGACTCTAGTGCTCACAGGCCTAGCTGGTCTGCCAGGTCACCCTGATCACCCTGGCTTTTCAGGTACAGGGTGTGCCCTGCCTGTTCAGGTTACGAGCTCACTCAACTAGAGGTGTTGCGTCCTCCTGGGCGCTGGCTCGTGGGGCCTCGCTGACAGATATCTGTAGGGCGGCGGGCTGGGTGACCCCTACCTCCCGTGTGCTAGTTTTCTCACACTGTTCCCCCCCCCCGGGCCTGCTGTGTGTGCGGCCGTCCTTCCCGTCACACTCTACTCAACTGCCCTCCTGGCGCCACGCAGTGACCCCACTGCTCCCGTGTCGCACGTAGCGTCAGCTTCCGGCTGGGCGCGCGGAATGGCATGCGCTTGGCTACGCTCCTCGAGCCAGAGCCTAGCCACGGTGCAGACCCTAGAGACGACATGGGAGCCCGCGGGCGGCGCGTCCGGGTCGACCTCTACCTCCACTGGCGTGCCGAATATGACGGATCGGCGCCCCCGCGTGGCTCCACGCTCAGATTGTCGCGTTCCCTAGAGACGTCACCAGTCACCTGACCACGCCCGCCGTTCACGCCGGTCCGGTCCGGCTACGAAGACAGCCGTGCGCGTGACTCGACGACGCGCCACCGCGGAGGGCGGCGGGCCTGTCTGGAGCGGCGCGAGAGTACACGCCGGTCCGGCCGCGCCCGCCCGTTCGACCCAAAACGGCGCGCAGACCGCACGGACGTTCGCGGGTCCGCGGGGTAAGGCACACCCGCGGGCCTGCCTTAGAGAGTCGCAGCGCTCCGCGATGAGTGCAGACGTACGCCACGGTAGTCGAGCCGCGCCTAGAGCCGGCGACCCGCTCGGAGCACGGGGGCTCGTGGACCCGCCCCAGGTTCATGCGACGTGCGCAGCGCGGACTGCCCTGCCGTTCCCTCTAGCGCTGAGCGCGAGTATCTCAGATGGCCTCTGGCCAATGTAACGCGAAAGCGCCCGGACATCCGACCTACCGCTATGGTCGGGCACTCCTCCGGGACGCTGTTGTTGGCGACGCGGATAAGAGGCACGCCGGGCATACGCAGCAGGGAGCGATTTGAGCGGAGCGGCTAGTAGGGTTGCCCACACGGGCGGGCGACAGGAGCGGGGCGAATGGGTCTTGTGGCGAGACCTGGCCATAACGCAGTCGCACCACAGACCGACCAGGAATTAGTCGCAGATGCCGGTGATACCTCACACACAGAGCCAGACCGGAAAACTGAGCGGCCGGCAGTGGGCGCCGACTGAAATAGAGGATGGAAACCCGGGAAGGGGCTGTCGGCCACACACTCACTCAGGCGGCGACAGCACGTCTGGAGAATGACACTAATGCATCCAATGTACGGTCATGCATCTTTGAGAGCTGCCTCCGTGACGTCTCCGTTCCCTCCTTCAGGGAGAGTGGAAAGGTTACCATACGCGTGCCCACGCCAGCAGGAGCTACGGGCAGTTGAAGTCCTTACGACGAACCCAGAGTTGGGAGGGAGAACCGATTATCTATTTAAATAAAAGCAATCAAAAAGTAGTCGTAATTTTATATTACATGAAAAACGGTGTATGGGTGAGCTAGTAGTATAGTGGGGATTACGTTACTAGCATGGTAAGTATCTGTCATTGTAGCGAGCAGCAAAGAGTTGAGTAGAATCAATCACAGTAACGGTACAGATTATAAGTTTATGTAATCCAGCAATGCATGGAGCCGGCGGGGGTTTATGACCAATACTGCAACCAGCCACCAGCGGCCAAAATGTTGTTGGCTCACTTTTCAGGGAACGATAGGGCCATCATGTGCGGAACGATATGGTTGTAAACAGCTACTAACAGACATTAGGTAGATTTTAAAGAGCAAGTATTGAAAATCTAAAGTTGAACGGAACTCTGGAAAACTTTACCCATTGGTAATTCAAACGTTCTAACAGTTGAATTTGCCCAATATGTAGTTTTTAAAATAATATAGTATTCTATATTTTAAGATTAGGGCGATGTCATTTTATAGTGGTAATTTAATATGCAAGCGGGGTTGTAAAAATAATGAGGAGAGCGCGTAATCACAGGAGTGCTGTCGCGATAGCACGAGTGCAACATGTGCTTTATCAACAGTCAGTAAGAAAATAGTAGGCAATCATAGTCTGACTACTATAAAGGCAAGACTGAGCCGAAACATGATTACAGTAGGGTCACTCCGAGTCAACACAGACCAGCGCGGTGAGTCCCTTACCTGAACAAATGAGACCGCGCGCACGCTATCTGAGTTTTCGTTATTTTAGTACATAGCATGATGGGTTGCATTCAAAGCACTTGTACTTTCTTGGTGTATGGCTACAATAGAAAGAGAAGGTTGCGCATAAACCAGAATAAAATGCTGCTGGGTCTTTATGTTTCATACAGTCTGATGTCTAGGCCTGGATGTAGCCTAAACATTTGTGTAAAAATATGTTGTATCAAAAATATTTCTTTCTAAAGCTACTTTTTGTAATATCTACTTGATACTTTTCTCATTTGACACAATTAGGTTACAGATCTTACATTTTTCATTCCTAAGCCAAATATTTTAAATGGTATTCCATCTTTTCCTCTTCTTAAAATTTAATTAAACTCTTTTCTAAAATCCCAGACAAAACCCTAAGATTTCTTAAATATTATAGAGAAATACTGAAAGAAAATAACAATAGGCCTAGATGCTTTCCTTGTGTATCGGTGTCTATATGTTACTGTACGAATACACTTTTATTGTGAGTGTGTTTTTTTTGTCATTTATATTGAGGTTATGTTTATTGTAGGCCAATATCAAATTCTAAATAAATCATTTCAAATTCAAATATAATTATATAAAATTCAAATATAAATATATAAAAAAATAAATAAAACTAACTAACTATACATATTTTTTATATTTTGATATTTAGGCTAATTGTAACTATTATTACATTGTTGTAAGATATGTTGTTTATAGAAAAAATGCGAACACCATTACAAATTGGACAGGCCCTCAGTGACTCTTTCTGCATTATACGTCGTTAAACCTATAGACTGTGAGTCATTTGAATCATTTACTCAAAAACCCTGATTCAGTAACTTTCAGTAACTAAACAATTTTGTCTTTATGAATGAATAATTGAATCATTTACTCAACGATATTTTCAAAAACACTGAATCATTCAAGAACAAGTCACCACTACTGTCTGTTACTGAGTGTTGCAGCCTGGATGTAGGCGCCTATTAAAAATGTGAGTCTCATTATCAACTTATTGTTTATTTAACCGTTTTGTAAACGCAATAGCAAACAATGGTGCTGCCTTGTTACACAAATAACTTCTCAGAAAAGGCTCAATTTCATTTTAACTTAATATATATAGGCTATATATTTTTTAAATAGTAAGGGAGGCTTGAGGTGGGGTCACATTTACAGTTGTTCGGAGAAGAAATTTCTTGGGCGAAATACAGTCCTGTGAATAGGAATTCGAACAAACACGTGAGGGCGAACGGTGACCAACAAAAAAGTGCTTGGTTTTAAAGTGACTTTGTGCGAGGTATGCTTCACGGCACGCATCGCTACACTCTAAAAAATGCTGGGTTAAAAAGGGACACACCCAGCTATTGGGTTGTTTTGAACCCAACTGCTGGGTCAAAACAACCCAACCGCTGGGTCAAAACAACCCAACCGCTGGGTCAAAACAACCCAAACCCGCTGGGGTCAAAACAACCAAATAGATGGTTCTTTTTGTTTTGACCTGGTTGGTTTGTCCCTTTTTAACCCAGCTCTGGGTTATATTTAACCCAGCATTTTTTAGAGTGTACACTACTGTAAAGACAATGGACCCATTTTGTCCCCGAAATTTTGCCACAATATTCACATTCCTGCTAATAAAGGACCACAACTCATTTGATTGCTTTATTAATATGTAATTTAATTTAGAGGATGAATATTAATTCTCAAATTCATCTTAGCCACCATCCCAATAATCCGAAGGTCAGTGTGGCATCTGGCTAAAGAATATAAACATTCAGTAGGCTACATTTTAAAAGCACAAGATATCTCCTAAAAACATTGAGCACTCAAGGACCCACTGTTAAACCGTCGTTATGTAGGTCCCAGAGAAGTCTACTTACTTCCTTTGAGAGCACTTATCCCAGAGGATGATGGGGCTGTATCCTGGCAACAGAAAAGCCATATCCATATCCTGGCAACCGGAGAGAGAGAGAAAGAGAGAGAGAGAGAGAGAGAGAGAGAGAGAGAGAGAGAGAGAGAGAGAGAGACAGAGAGAGAGAGAGAGAGAGAGGGCAACAGTTGAGCTCCATCCTTTGAGAGTCACGCCTTTATTTCTGTAACAGAAGAGTCTAGAATACACTGGGTGTAAATGGGGGTCATGGGAAGAAATTTTGTCCGATTCATTGACCGATTACATAATCTCTATGTGCTAATTTGTGCAAGATGAAGTGAATTTGAAGCCAGAATACTAGTATATATTTTCTATGTTGCCTCTCACTCTGAAGAAGAACGTTTGCATGTTTCTCTAAGGAGGCACTTGTCTCTTGTGGGACAACAGAACGATATGAGCAGATGTGCTGTTAACCTCAAGAGACTTGAAAGAAGATAATCACGTAATGATGTGCCGCTGTGTGCGTGTGTGTGTGTTATTTTGTGCCATCCTTTTTGTAGACAACATTTCTCCTGGGTGGCCCTCAGGGGTCCAATGTCTGCTACTGTTCCCTTCAGCATTAGTTTCAAACCAAATGTATCACAGCAGCAGATTTTAATTCCTAACATTTTGGTAATGGAAGCTAAACCTAATTAAACATTTCAGGAACAAATCAGTAACATTATCTGTCCTGTATTACCAGTGAACTCTCATTTGGAGGCCGGCCTGCTTGAACTGTGAGTGAAGACCTTTATAGTTAGGATCAGATCAACAAATATAAGAAAATTCTGACTGGACCATTTTTAACAAACACTTCTCTCCTTTACAAGTACACAAATACTGAAAATATTTACACATGAAAGTTAGACTGGAAGAATATAATCTATATTCATATAAATATATTAATGTAACTCCTCTGTAAAGTATGAAGTGTCTGAAAACAGTTTCTCATATTAATTTATCAATTAAATAAATGGGTTGATAGCTTCTTTTATTAACAAAGAAGATTAACAAAAAAACTCCTCAGTGACTGTTGAGTTGGGTTATAGTTTAGTACTTTCAAAATAGTAAAGTTAAATTGATATGCCCAAAATACAACTGAATTACGTTTAATTAGCTGACATATTAGAGAAAGTGGTACAAAGAGAGATGGATTTGTTGGATCAGGAATATATTGTTTTATGCGAGCAGCCAATATGGTTTTCTGGTCTATTTTTAGGTGTTATATCTATCAAATAATTACATTAAATATGTAATTATTACATTAAAAATAATTAAATATGTATTATTTTATTTATATAAAAATGCTTAATTGACATGAAAATGTGGCATGTTTATTATTTTCTTGATCTGTCATTTGACATTTGACATCGTAGCCTAATGGTTAGAGAGTCGGACTCATAAACAAAGGTCGGTTGGAGTCTCGTACCG
Source organism: Sinocyclocheilus anophthalmus (assembly GCA_018155175.1). Taxonomy (NCBI): domain Eukaryota; kingdom Metazoa; phylum Chordata; class Actinopteri; order Cypriniformes; family Cyprinidae; genus Sinocyclocheilus; species Sinocyclocheilus anophthalmus. The sequence goes on along the minus strand of JADLZN010011376.1, from coordinate 60,548 downwards.
GCAGGGATTGTAGGTCTCTTCCGCCTTCAATACCACGACTGAGGTGCCCTTGAGCAAGGCACCGAACCCCCAACTGCTCCCCGGGCGCCGCAGCAAAAAAATAGCTGCCCACTGCTCCAGGTGTGTGTTCACGGTGTGTGTGTGTTCACTGCTGTGTGTGTGCACTTTGGATGGGACAAATGCAGAGCACTAATTCTGAGTATGGGTCACCATACTTGGCCTCACGTCACTTTCACTTTTTTTCACTTTAGAGACTTTACGTTTGAACACAAGATGGTGCACTTACTCTATTTACATGGAATCGTAGACTTCAAACTCTGATCAACAAACACTGAGCAGCGAAAGCAGTTTGCTTTCCTTATGATAAGCATTGTTAAACATTTTAAGTCTAAACTGTTTCTGCTGACATTCAAGACAATGGCACTTTTGATGATAGAAAACTATAGGATATAGTCACATATTATTATGTAACCAATTGCTTACCCAAACCTGTACACGACTGTAACAAGCTTGTTAAAGTTACCCACGCTTGAGGCATCACAAGGAATGTCTGTCAGATATTCTCATATCAAAGACAAGTCTTGGCATGACATAATTCTAGTTTAACAATATTCACAGGAAAAGAAAATGAGACTGGCACATGTGTTTTCGGCAGTCTTTATGATATCTAATGCATGCTATTGTTGCGCGTGACACTGAAACTCTGACAGCGGCCTCTGCAGCTGCAACAGTCTTTCCAGTTCAAACACATTTTGAACTCGTACGGCACGTTATCAATGACGTCTGAGGTGCACTTCAGTGAGTTTGCTTTGAATGGCTTTAATCCAGTTATAGTGACATTGACACCTACATAAGAAGCTGGAAAGGTGCTTTGCTTGTACTTACAGTATCTGCAGCTATTTACTACTTGTGTGCAAGAGGACTTTGTGCAGCATGCCCTCAAGTTCAGTAGCTTTCTGTTGCACATGCATATTATTAAATAATACTTATTGTTTGCAAAACTCATTTTGTAAATGTATATAACTTATTGGTAACACTTTACAATAAGGTTCTTTTAGTTAATAAGGTGGGTTGATAATAAAGGCCTTCTGAAGTGAAGCGATGCGTTTGTGTAAGAATAATATTCATATTTAAAACGTTATAAACCGTGATCTCTAGCTTCCGCTTACTGTCGTATGTGGCGTTCCAGCGGATGACGTAGGAATAGCGTGAGCTCCGGTCCAGGACATTTTTTTAATATAACTCTGACTGTAAAAAAGAATTAATTGTTATTTTCCGTTAATTCATTGTTGTTAGTTTTATAGTTAATATTAGATGCTTTTTTGTATAATTATTTTGTATATACATGCACACACACATTGCCATTTAAAAGTTATTTTTTTTAAAAGAAATATATTTATTCGGTAAGGACACATTAAATTGATCAAAAATGAAATTGAATGATCAAAGAATTCTGAAAATAAATAAATCAGCATATCAGGTTTCTGAAGGATCATGTGACACTGAAGACTGGAGTAATGATGCTGAAAATACAGCTTTAAATCACAGGAATAAATTACATAGTTTAAAATATATTCACGTTTACCATTTTTTAAATGGTAAAAAAATATTTCACAATATTACTGTGCTTTACTGTATTTTTGGTCAAATAAACACAGCCTTGGTGAGCACAAGACTTTCAAAAGCAAAAAAAAAAAAAATATATATATCATACCAACCCAAACATTTGGATGATACAATTAAAAAGCATTTAACATTGAATAACATCAGCTGATTAATTAACTAACAATGTTGAATCAACTGATTGTGTTAATAATCTGGCAAAATTATGGAAAAACATTATGCTTTGTATAAACCTTTTGGCATTTTTAGATTTTAACTGAGACATTTTATCAAGCACACTATTGGACGGTCCCACAATGTAGGTGATTTCATGTTTTATAATCATTAGAGGACATTTGGTCACCTGCCCCACACGCACATATTCTCTCCCATGGTCTTCTGTCTCTGTCTGAACTCTGTAACCATAAGACATGAACACCTTCTTGCACGGACAGAGGTTCAGTCAGGACACTCTCTCAGGAACCGCTGCCAGGAACTTCATTAATTCACGATGCCCGTACAAGATCCCAGATGCCGTGCAGTGTGCACCTCACCCCCGGCAAGACAGCTGCTGTGCTTTACACATGGTCTCCTTCATGGTTTTAGTTGCACTTACTAATGCCGATCTGTCTTTCCCATTGTTTATCTTCTGGAGGCGACCCGAGATCCCAGAGCGAGATTCTAGCCTGAAATGTCTGCTAGACGTTCCAGGTCACCTCACACGGATGATTGCACTATGAGTGCAAGTTTAGTTTCATTTATTTGAGCCCTTTTTTATGATCCAACATGGACTGGAAAGAACAGAACTCGAGGAATCCCAGCTAGTCCCTTAGTAGCCGGTTCCAGACAATATATCCATCACTGAGCGGGAAACAGACAGGGAGATGCTTTTGTTGAGTGCCAACTCTACGTCAGTGGATGAACTTATGATACACATCTGTCGACATTGAACAAGAAAAAAAGTTGTTGCTGTGCATTATAAATGGCAACTCTCTTTCATTTACATTGGATCAAATGCTACAATAGATGAGATGATGTCTTGCTAGGTCAGCTTTAAAAAAGGACATTGCCAAAAGCTGATACGCTTACATGGCATCTGTAATAGTTTTCCAAATGAGACATTAAATATTTCATATTCCATATCCCATTACTAGATTTGCATTACCACTACTTCTCAAATGAATAGCATTAACGTTTTAGCTCAGCTGTTTACATTTAACTAGGGTTTAAAGTACTTAGAAGGCTACCTGTTAGCATTTTCATTCATCTCAATTGTTTCTTGGCTAGCACAAACAGTTCTGGAAGTATGCGACCGGAATTCTGCTATCAGTGCAATGCAACCGATTAGCTTTGGTAGGGGCTAACGGCTAAAGCTAACAAATACTGACACCCTGGATGAGTTGCATGGTGCATTGCAATAATTTCTGGAATTTAATTCCTGGTTCAAACTAGACCCTTGTGAAAAAGTACACTTTTAGTTGAACTTGAGTGTGTGTGTGTTTTTTGGACCCAATTAAGTAGGACTTTAGTACATCGTTATATGCAATTTCATAAGTCTTTGAAGTATGGTTAATGTGAACTGTTGAATGTGAGGTGTGGTAACCGTAGTATAAACAGAATAATTCACAACAGGCCGTTGAATTATTAGAAAATAATGCACACCCGAGGTGGTGATGCAGCCACGATGTGAAGTACATTCTGACAGTGTTCCTGTAGCTCAAATGGCCAATATGCCATTTGCTACTAGCAATGGATCTAAATTGCGTTGATAAAAGCATCAACTCTTTCCACACCTTGAAAAAAGTGTCCTACTTGTAAAACACTCCATCAAGGGGTGATTTTCAAACTTTGATCTTGTAAAGGTATAACGTTTATGAAAACTGAAAATAAATAGCAGACTTGTCTCTGGAGCAATACCTTAAGGTACGAAAGCTATAAGGTACATCTTTGTACATTTATTTACCTCTAAATGCTACTTATACTTCAGATATAAGTACCTCAAATGTACATTTTATTACTTTAAACGTATTTATATGTACCTAAAGTTTACATTTTGGTAACTTTTTAAAGTGTGAGAGAAATTATCCACAAAAGGAAGGTTAAATGCAGCTCTGTATGCAGTTCTTCCAACACAGTCTTATGGTAGTTCGTAGCTCGTAATTTGTACACAACTCAATCTCATTCCTAGTTGGACCTTCATGCTTGCTTTTGTCGTACGAATTAATACAAAATCGTAAAATAGTCACGTTTCCCATTAGATGGGGTAGGTTATTCGCACTAAATTAACTGCTTTTGTGGAAAGTGCGTTTTAATGAGAATACTGAATGAAATTACAACAGAAGCAGTCTTGCATTGACATACTGAAGTGAGGTGTTTAATAAATAAGAGCATCAACAACACAACAAAAGCTTGCTTTATGTATCCTGTATATACACACACACACACACACATATATATAATATATATATATATATATATAGATATATTCGGACTGTATAAACTTATATATATGTCATCAGTCCTCTAACTTAAACGCCCAATACTTACAGAGTGAGTAGGGTATGAGGTACTGGTTTGCGATGTCATAATGAGATCAGAAAAGGGGCGGAGTCTAGGATCCGACATTGGCAGTACGGCTGTTATTATTAATAACGGATGGACGGGGCGTATGACAGGAGGCTGCAGTGGATTGGCTGAGACACCATTCATAGTCATTCATTCCCCCCATGAGTTGCGGCTGAGGACGCACACGCAAGCGGCGTTGATTCGGATGAACCTCCAGGCGATCTGGTTTTTGTAGGACGTTAGCGCCCGCACGTAGGTGTGCGTGTTGGTGCAATAGGAGTTCCAGTGCTTGTTGTCGATCCCACGACAGCTAGAGGTTCCAGCTTTAACGCCACTGGCTCCTTGACCCGGCTTGGGAGCCCCGATGGGCTTCAACACACGGCATGTGGTCTCGTAGAACAACTGCTTCTTTACGACGTTGTTGATGCGGACGTGTGGCAGCACCGTGACTTCATTGCCTGCTAAGTCTGTGGCACGGGTCAGGTTGCCAACCCAGTGCTCTTCGCTGTCGCACACTGAGTACTCACCACGATGCAAGAAGTCGTTCGCCTTCCGCCGGACTCGCGGGCGCCTGGGGCTCCCCGTATCATTTTCCGTAGGTACCACGTCGCTAAACAGTACGCGAGGTGAACGGTAACGGCGCTTGTTGAAGAGTTTGGGGTCTACGTTGGGGATTAGGTCATCGTAGTGTGAGTCCTGCTTGGATTGGCCTCGAGGCCTAGGTGAGTGATGTGCTGCTGCGTGCTGATTGGCTGGCCCCTGCGCCTGGGTGTGGCCTCCCATGATGAGTGCAGCCTGGACGCTGATCAGGACGAGCAGGACCAGTGTCAACGACCTCATGGGCACTCGTCCTGCTAGCAAAGAGACATTTAAGACAATCAACAACATGAGCATCTCTCAGAAACAGTTTGCTTTCTGTCAGTAAGGTGGCCTGGCTGTTTAAAATCGCAGCAGGAATAAAGAACTGCTCATATGGAACATATTACTGAGCTATGCATGAAGAATCTGACATCTGTATGAATTTAACGAAAGCTTTCGAAAACCTGTCCAGGGCATATTTCACCCAAAAATCTTAAGGAAAAAAATACAAAAAATTTAAATAAAGAAAATTAAGCATTTTTTTTTTTTAATGTTGAGATTATTTTAATGACTATTACGAAACCAAAATAATTGACATATTTAAAGCAAGACATTGGTTTAGGTTGAATTAAATTAAAATGAAATGACTTTTAATTACATTTACACTACCGTTCAAAAACTGTAAAATTTCGGAAATATTATTACAAATTAAAATAACTGTTTTCTATTTGACTATATTTTAAAATGTAATTTATTCCTGTGTTGCAAAGCTGAATTTTCAGCATCATTACTCCAGTCTTCAGTGTCACGTGATCCTTCTACGTGAAATCATTCTAATATGCTGATTTGTTACTTAAGAAATTTCGTATCATTAATGCCTAAACTTCAAAAGAACAACATTTATTTAAAACAGATGTTTCTAAGAATGTAAAAGTCTATTTAATGGGAAAATTTACTATTTTACGAAGTCAATTTTGTATAAATTTGAATGATTTGAATCTATCGAAACATATGTTGTTTTGGGGGGTGTTTGCACAACACTGTTTTGGGTACCTGAAAATGCAAGCTTTCGAAAACGGATTTCTAAGTGTAAGTTTATAAAAAAGATACCGTTATCATCTCTGTGTAAATGACAAAATTGCACATTTGTGAAAATGGTAAACTTCAGCGTATTCTATAGGGATGTGCACAGGTGTGTAGTGTTTCTTTACAAAGTGACATCGCCAACTACTGGCCTGGCATGAATCATACAGCACTTTTAGTCAATTTCGCGGATCCTTATGAATGGAAATCACTTTGACAACATTATCGACTGTACAGTATGCAAAACTTTTAAAAAAGCATGAAGGAAAAACATTTCTGTTTTCAGTACATTCTTGTAAATGTACTTTTATAATGAACGTCTACCCTTAACCCCACCCATAAACATAACCATCAGATCATACAAAAACGTATGAATTTAACTTACGGAATTTGATAAACTCATTTAAATTGCCAAAACATAAAATAGTTAAAAATTGTGATTGTCTTGAAAAGTCTCTACTGTCAGTTTTGAACAATTTTATGCATGCTTGCTGATAATATTATTTTTTAATAATAATAATAATAATAAAATATATATTGACTCAAACATGCACTCCATACCAGTGTGTGAGTGTATACAGTACATATCGCTGCTCACTGACCTGTGAAGTGTTCAGAGTTGAAGTGAGGGCCCAGTGGGCTGCTAGAGCCAGAGTCCAGTGCAGGCTGACCCCCAAGCGCCTGCCATCAGGACTGGCCTGTGTGTCTGCTGCTTTCTGTAAAACACACACATACCATGGCTCTTTAACATTCAAGTATACGCATTAAGTGGGCTGAATGTAATCTTCAAAGCTGCATACATAAAATCAAGGCTCCTACACTTTCTTTTTGGAGCAACTTCTGATCAATAACAAAAATGAGCCTTTCCATTATGAGGTAATATTTGACTCCTTAAAGTGATTTACAGACGCATTTTTTTTTTTTTTTTTACATTTGTAATTTTTCTAACTTTATCAAAATCATGTCATCTTTTGTGTCAAATCAAATGAGGCATTTTAACGCTTTTTCAAAATTTCTAATTAAAACAACAGATAAAGAACAAGTGGAATAAGAAGAATAAGTTGCCAATCAAATAAAATCAGTATTAACAAAATTATTGCCTACAGAAAGAACCAAAAGTGCATTTATGTGATTTATGTTTAATGAGGCTCAGAGGTGGCAATGAGTGCAGTTAAGTTTCATAAATCCTGTTGAATTAATGTTTTAAATAACAATTTGATATAGACTATTAAGATGAAACAACTGAATGTACTTTACACTTTATTTTTGTTGACGAAATAGATCAAAATCAGGAAATATTTGGTAACACTATTAACTACTTGTTTATTAGCATGCATATTACTAGCATATTGGCTGTTTATTAGTATTTATAAAGCACATATTAATACCTTATTCTGCATGACCGTATTTTAGATCCCGTAATCCTACAACATACCTAAACTTAACAAATACCTTACTAACTATTAATAAGCAGCAAATTAGGAGTTTATGATAGGAGTTTATAGGAGCTTGTTATAATGAGAGGATTCGTGAGCTTGCAGAACTCAGCACTGAACAAAACTCCAGTGTTTTGAGCAGTGAGTGGATTCTGATTAACACTGCGCAACAACAGAAATGTACTCTTCTCAGAGAAATTGTTTTGTAACGATAATGTAGTGTTTAAACCTTTCGTGAAAAGTGGAGGTTGTTAAACGTGTTCTACATGCTTCTACATGCTTCTACATGCTTCAGAAGTTAGACATTTTAGTTACTTAAATATATAAGTAAATAAATAGAACATTTTTAAGTTTTAAAGTTTAAGTGCAACATTGCTGGTGAAGAACTACAATACTCCACAAAGCATTGGTAATGATAGAATGGAGTAAGTCAAGGCTCTTAAAAGACTGTGTGTTGATATTTTTGTAATACTTTTTTAATTTAAGTTAGTTTGCAATGCTAAAAGTCTTGTACTGCTTAACTTTTTTATATGCTTTAAATTAAGCTTGTAATATTGTGAATCACCTCTGAGCTGAGTGTTTTTTTTAAACTATAAAAACAGACAAAATGAATGGGACAAAAATACTTCTGAAACCACAGAAAGGTCAGGGTTACGCTCTATGCTCACCCAGACCATGAGTCACTTCAGCTGCCTGCAACGTTTAACCACCTAACGTGACGACATTCCATTAAACGTGTGATATTTGACACTTCGTAATGAGACCTCTGCTCCATCTAAACCACACACTAGAAAGTGCTTCATTAGAAACCATCCATCAGGCTGAGCTTTCTGAATTGTATCAAAAATGCCACATATTGAAGCTTTAATATAGTTGGAAATAAACAAGGAATTCATTTAAAAGAGAGCTCAGTAACCAACATACCTTATTATTGCATCACCAACAATAAATAACATCTAAATTTGTTACGCAAACTAAATTGGATTATGATTAATATTACCTGCACAGCTCATAAGCAAAACATCCTTTCCAAAAGCAATCCAAAGCAATTTAGTTCTAGTCCCTGCAAACAACAGCCTCTTCCATATTTACACCATGAATAAGAAACATTCGTACAAAATGTATTGTGACAAAAGGAGCCAAGTAAACGGGTTGATTTAAAGTCAACATTTGTAAAATAATTCTTTAGAGACAGTCGCAAGCTCGATCCTGCTCACCCAGTGCCTATGATCACGTTTACTGTAAAATCCAGTACAGTGTGAAACAGAGAGACAAGCCTGTTTCCAAACACTGCCACTCTGTTTATAAGGTAGAGCCAATGAACAGGCGCAATGCCAAGTCTGTGCTGGCATAGTCTCATAGACCTCCTTGTAGGCAAATTAATAATGTTTATTGTGCAACAATAGTGATATTGATCAAACTGCACTCAACAACGTCTATGCTCTCATGCATTGTTCATAAGGGTTTGATGGTTGGACATGAAATGCAGTTTTCACAGTTTTAAGCGTGGTCTTAAAATGCAACCCTTAACTTTCAGAGAATAGTGAGCAGATGGTCTGCAATCTGCATGCCGTGGCTTTCAACTGATCACGCATGATGTGTACTTGTGTCAAAAACAAAAACAGGCCATTTACAAAAAAAAAATTAAAAATACAAGAAATAAATAAATAATGATGCTTGTTTTTATCCATAAAAAATACCCAAGCATCCTCCAAAAAAATATAATATAATATACTATAATATATATAATAGACATATGTATAATGGGACTTTCATATATAATTTGCATATATATGTTTATGTTTTTGACATTAAGACTTTTCTTAAGCGCACCATAAAATCTAAAATTTGTCAAAAATACTGTGTAAAATTACAGTAGTATACTGTGAAATATTATTACAAATTAAAATAGTTGTTTGTAAAATGTAATTTATTCTTGTGCTGCATTCATTCCTCCAGTCTTCAGAGTCACGTGATCCTTCAGAAATCATTCTAATATGCTGATTTACTGCTGAAGAAACATTTCTGATTATTATTATTATTATAAACTCATTAATTGTCATTTTAAATCTTTAACAATATTTGCCACTATCTTTCAAACCACTAGGTTTTACCGGTTTGTCAACAAGAAGTTTTTAATCAATTACAATATAATACAATTTAGTATGATAATTTATTCTTTTATATAGCCTATTTTATTAAGTACAGGTCAGAATAATTATGTTGTTACATGTTTACATAAATATATGTATCTGTTACGCTGAATAATGATGGAGCATTATTTCACCCATATTTTGACATTTTCACAAAACTGATTTGAAACATTAAGACACTTTGATTGTGCGTTATGATAAATCTTCTTTTAGCATACACTTTGCTTTCCCTTAAAGATGTAATTGAAACGGTTAGTAAAACACAGATATAAAAAGTGCCTTATTTCCATTCATCACTAGAGGGCAAACCTGCACTAACATTTCATCCACACATCTGGGAGTAAATACAGGCATTCATTGTCACTGCAGCTCTGCTCATGGCAGCAAGGCATGGACTAAACTCTGAAGCAAACAAACAGGACGGAACCAGAGCTTAAAAACAATAAAGCCATGCATGACTCTTGCTGTGTATATGTTCAGCTGTATATGTTTTGCAGCTGAGGATAAGATCTGAAATCGAGGCCACACCCGTTGTTAGCGTCTGGGGCAGCTCTCACACGCATGATACTGCCCAGATGCCACCTAACCTAACCTATCCTAACCTAACACTGTGCTTTCACTTACACGTTTGTCACACACGGAGAAGGGAATGCCTCCAGTAATGTGCTGCCTGGCATCTGGATTACACCATGAATGAACGCCAGCATTTTCATAACTATCTAAATCATAAAACAAGACAATTTAATGTAGTTTGTAGTGTTGGGATAGCATTACCAATAATATTAATATTAAAAATCTTGTTTATCAGCATGTTGTAAACACATTGTGTGGGCTGCTCTTTGTGTTTGAGAATTCACTGCAAGGTTTTAAATCACACCTGTTAAGGAATATTCCAGGTTCATTACAAGTGAAGCTCAACCAACAGCATGTTGATTACCACTAAATTCATTTCTACTGGTCCCTCCTTAAAAAAATAAAAAAAAATGAAAAATCTGGGTCATAGTGAGGCACTTACAGGGAAGTGAACAAGTGTGCGCTTAATTGTACTCAATGTGTACTTGTAGTGAACTTCCAAATCTTAAGTATATTTAAAAAAATGTACTTGCAAATAATATAATATTAATGAAATAAAAGGGCCACTAAATGTACTAAATTGCAACTTCATCATTACAAATGGTTAATTACTAATATATTTAAATGACATATTGTACAATTCAAACAAGAAATGACAGAAATGACAATAAAGTATATTTACGACAATAGAAGTAATTATGAAATTACATATACTTAAGCGAGTTTTACTTAAAACTCAACTATTGCATTCAACAAATTTAAACTAAAACAAATTTTTTTCATTTAATTGTAAATAACATGCAATTAAGTGTCATTCGGTCAGTATATTATATTATTTTAAAGTATATTTTTTCATAATAATTGCCCTTTTTAGAATATGCTTAAGGTACTTCTTTTGACTTCCCAATTAGAACTGTTAAAAACTCTTTTTTTTTTTTTTAATAAAAAAGTGCTTTAAAAGAGTTGAAAATATTAACCATGTTCTCTCATAACCTTTGCCACGAAGAAACATTTGGACTCTGACCTAAACTTTTGACCCTGACACATTTTAAGTAACCTGATTATAAAATGTTTTGATTGTTATTTGGAAAGCTATGGAGCTGCTGCTCTCCTGTACAGAAATCTCCATGAAGGGCCACGGAGCTCCTCACCAGCACATGTGCGGCATGTATAAACACACACTCATCAAACTGATACACAACCACTAGCCCTCTAGTCCTGCGGCGCTGAGTACACTTTGTTTTTGAATGCTACATAAATTAGCTCTGAACTCCCTTTGGCGAAACCTTTATAAACACACCGTGCAGCGCAGCCACTGAGGGTCAAAATGGTTTACTGAAGACCTCCATCCTGCGCAGCTCACAACGCACTTTTTCTTCACTCACAGACCTTCATAACGTCTAACATTTATCACATGACCGTGAAACACAGGCTCGGATACAGGGTGGTACCTGAAACAAATTGGTGATGACAGGAGGGTTTTTCTGAGAGATTACAGTGGTTTGAGGTTTGTGGTTGTTATCCATTCTGTTTATTTTAATGGTAAAAGTAACACAAGACATCATGGTCTACCTTCCTGTAGAGGAAAAAAAAGGAGGGAAAGCTGAGAGGGAAGCTGATCTGCACATTGAAAAGCAGATATTTTCTTTGTTTTCACTGCGAATAAACAAAAAAAATCATTCAAAATCCAAACACATGTGGTGCTTTGTCTAATTTAAAAAATATATATAATTATTATGCATGCTGTTTTTATTATGCAACTTCTTTGAATATTTTTATTTAATGTTAAGGCAAACTAAAGCTAAAAAAAAAAAAACGTAAGAGAAATGTTAACTAGTTAAAGGGATAGCTCACACCCAAAAATGAAAATGTGATGTTTGTCTGCTTACCCCCAGGGCATCCAGGATGTTGGTGACTTTGTTTCTTCAGTAGACCACAAAATGAGATTTTTAACTCAAACCGTTGCATTCATTCAGTCATGTAATGGCAGTCAATGGGCTCCATGGCTTTGATAGTAAAAAAAAACATACACAGACAAAACCAAATTAAACCCTGCGGCTCGTGATGATACATTGATGTTTAAAGGCATGAAACGATCGGTCTGTGCAAGAAACTGAACAGTATTTATATTGTTTTTTACCTCTGATTCACCTCAATGTCCGAACTGTCCTGAACGCGTTCTCAACAGCCGGTGCGTGACGCGTCTTCTTCTTCTTCTTCTTGCTTTACGGCGGATCGCAGACTTATAAGTACCATCACCTATCTCTCAGATGGACCATTGACACTCCTAATTGAGATTGTAGATAGAGTGTCAATGGTCCATTTGAGAGAGAGGTGGCGGTAATCCACTCATAGTCTGCGATCTGCTTGAAAGGAAGAAGATGGATGACCGTCCCCCCCCAAAAAAACGCGCCTGCTAAAAAAGAAGACGCAAAAGCGCAAAGGACGCGCTCAGGACAGTTCGGACATTGCAGTGAATCAGAGGTAAAAAACGATATAAATACTGTTCAGTTTCTTGCACAGATCGATCGTTTCATGTCTTTAAACATCAATGTATCGTCACGAGCCGCAGGGTTTAATTTGGTTTTGTTTGTGTATGTTTTATTACTCTCAAAGTCGTGATTCCCATTCGCCTCCATTATAAGACTGACAGACTGTAACGGTTTGAGTTAAAAATCTTCGTTTGTGTTCTACTGAAGAAACCAAGTCACCTACATCTTGGATGCCCAGGGGGTAAGCAGATAAACATCACATTTTCATTTTTGGGTGAACTATCCCTTTAAAGGGCCTAAAATATCCACTTTCCATGTCAGCTCGCCTTTAACAGAAATTCCTGAATCTTTTCCCTCCCACTTAACTACAATAACGGCATGCTTTCATATGAGTTTTAATTTATGCTTAATGACCTGGGGAAAGCCACAAATGAGCCTCATAAAACAAGGCTCTTAAATGTACTATGCGCGAATCAATCTGCTGAAGTAGACGTTCTTCAATTCATTCTTTTTTACGAGCGTAAAGTTTGTGCTAATTAACGCTTAAGTATTTTGACATCATTGTGTTCTCACAATAATGTGTCAGTTTGTTTTAGCAACACTTTGATGTATCTGTTTGTATGTAAAATACCATATAACAATTGGATTGTGTTCATGCCCACTCAGATGATAATAATAGTTTGCTAGTACACTGGAAAAAAATTGGTGTACAAACGATTTTCACTCAGAAATTGCTAGTAAATTTCACAAATTATTTTAAAGAATTGACAAGTAGCACATGGAATTAAATTTGAAATTCGAAAATTCTAAATCGTAGTATGTTGAAATGAGTATTCCAAAGGTACCCGGATGGTTTACTAGAAATGGTAGATGGTAGAAATTCGAAGTGCAGATCCGCTCACACTCTAACCATAGATACTGTATGTACAGCTAGATCCCCTATTAGCGGCTGTTTCTATGGACCACTATACGTAAGCCATCCGCCATATTGGAATGTCAAAGCCGGTCCGTGAATATCCGAGAGCAAGAACACTGTGTGTGTCTCCAAATGTACTTATAGGCTACGCATGTATGAATATCTATATCTTCAGTAGACTTCAGAAGATGCTTTTTCTAAACTAACACAATACAACAAGATGAAGCTGTTAGATAACAAGGCATTTAAATGGTACTTTAGTTTAAAAACCTGTAATATTGATTAATTAAAAACCTAAACCCACACATTCTTAACTGTGAACGTTTATCCAGTTTCTTCAAGAATTTAAATGTAGGTGTTTTTTACAACCAGATGCTGTGGGATCTACCTATGACTCTAACAGCATTAACAGCACTCTAACAGTTACTGCCCATAACCCATTGTGCGTTAAATGAGATTTGATTAGACCTAAAACTTAATACAAAGTAAAAAAAAAACGAACAACATGGCAGATAATGCGAGAGAAGGGGTTTGAATGACAAATAATCAATATCTAACCTGATGAAAACATATTTATTTAATGTTATCCGGGTTATATTTCATGTGCAGCAACATTGTGAACTTTTCTAAAGATACGTTTGGTCATTAACTATTAAAAGCATTATTATGCAAAAACATGAGGAGAGTTCTCGGCAGATCAACACGCCTCTTCATTTCTCTCCAATACGGTAGGAAATGAAATGTGGATGATGTTATCTGTGAAAAGATGATTGACAGGGCATTTTAAACTGTGACAGCACGTAATTAAGCAACAGATCGGCCAGTTAAACACATAATTATGATGAAGTAGTATGTCTCAAAGCTTGCCTACTATTCTGCTACATACTCAAAAGTATGCCCTTTTTCTTCACAAAAAAAGTACATACTTTTAGGGCACAGTATAAGTAGGCGAAATGTTAAGCAATGATATTGTGTGTTGATTGCATACAATATCCCACAATGCAATGCGCTCAACTTAATCTTCAATTTGCAATGTGATGAATGAAATGCAACATAAATCCGCAACAAATTTTCTCTTCTTTCTTTCTTTTTTTCCCCCATTATTAGTACGGACTGTACTGAAAATAACTTCATATCACACATTACATAACATGTAATAACATATTTCCAATATGATAACTGGGCACCATTAATTCATGTAGTAAGGTCATGTGACAAAAATGTGCTGTTTGAAATGTATAGCATTACATGTACTGTTTCGCCTAATAATAATAATAATAAAAATAATAATAGAAAGGTAATTGTGACTTTATCTCACACATCAGAATTCTGAGATTATGACTCACAAATCTTACTTTTTTTGTAAATGTTAAAAAACAAAAAAACATTCTACACTATTTGCACTTTTTGTACTTTGACAAAGTATGCAACATAGCATCAAGGGTAGAATAGACACATTTTTATTTTCTTGCTGAATGCACGCCAATAGGTTTAGAAACCTGTTAAAAGATTTGGTTGTGAGAGTCAACATTGTATTTTGTGAAAGCGCACAGCTCTTCTGAGGTGCTGACAACACATCAGAGATAATGAAGCAGTGCTAAAGACAGATGGCCTCTTTTTATCAACAGATGACAAAAGGAGAGAGAGGAAGACAGAGAAACGGGGAGAATGAGATGGAGAGAATGAGAAATGGCTGAGCATTTGTCTGACAGACTTCACAGAGTTATTCAAATACCAAATTACATTTCAGAACTCCTGTTGGCACAGAACATTGCCTCTCTCCTAACTAAATGCTGCAAATGCATGGTCTAGTGTGTGTAGCAACAGCAATATGTATTTTGCAATGCGTATACAGTTTCACACATACAATACAATGCATTCATCTTATTCCTAAACTATGGTAAACTATGTGAATGTAAACTCATCTGATTGCTGATATATAAGACTGAGACTGATACACACCACAATTGCTTTTAGTTCACCCAATAATCAAAGTTCTGTCATTATTTACACACATCAATGTCACTACTTCCTTTCTTTTGTGGAAAGAGAGAGACAAAAGTAATGGGGGGACAAAGACCAGCTGCGAAATACATTTGTAATACATTTTTATTCAAATTGTTCATATGCCTATTTTTCAACAGGTTGGGAACGACATGAGGATGAGAAAATACTAAAACAGCTTTTATTCCCTCTAAACATTAAAAGGTAAATCGTGGTGTCATTTTAAATTTTTGGGTGAACTGAAATTGTGAATTGTGAAGATTTTAATATAATATAGTAATAATAATATGGGAATATAAGGAATAGATTTAGAGATAATATCATTTGTACTCACCCTCATCTTTCTAAACCATTCTAAACATTCGATCTGTTATTTCTTCCACATGAACATAAAGGAATTTTGACAAGAAATATGCTATTTTCTAGCGGAATACTCATAATATTACAATCTGGCAAGCTTAAACCTACACACACACACACACACACATCACACACCCACACACACCAGCCACACACACACACACACACATTTATATAATTTGTTTATTTATTTATTTGAGCTTATAGATTTAGCCATTGTCGACTGTTGTAATATGGCAATGAGCTTTATGATTCTTGTTATGATTCTTCAAAATCTCTCATTTTGTCTTCACTGAACAAACAACAAGAGCTCAAAATCTAAAGTTTGAATAAATCATGCATATATATAATTTTAATGTATATTATAAGGTATATTACTTATACATGCACTGTTATTGCACACTGCATAACTACGTTTTAGTTTATATTTTATTTTATTGATTGATTATAAATATACTATATATATATATATAATATATATAATATATATATATACAATATATATATATATAAAAATGTATCTTTGGGAACATGTAATACCACCAGAAAGCATTGCCCTACCTTTGTCTGCACCATGATGAAGCATCCATCACACATTGCATAAAGTAAATCTTTCACAGTTATCTTTGGGGAATACGCATGAAAATGAGACTTCCGCACACAGAACTCAGGAGAAATGTGTCCACAAGCTGCACTGAATTCGAGGAGTGATTGTATTTATTTCTGTTGAAGAGTTGAAGAATAACATTACAGCCTCCAGATGGAATACCAACATTATTATGTTAATGATGAGTTGCACAAACACATATGGCCACAGATACATACAGTACATACACATGGATGTCTGTGCGTCGTAAATTTGGCAGAAGACAAAACTGCCATTGGGACAGCTGTGAAATTGTATTTTAAACACAGCTGCTGTTTTGTAGACAGTACAACAGTGAACAGGAAGTAGCGTGAAATTTGTTTAGGATGTGCGAGCATTGTGGTAAAAATCAACCTTTCTACTCTTTCAAAAATTACTTGCAAAAATCTAGATTTCTTTTTTATTTCATTCTATTTTTGACAGGGAAATGACAGAAATTATTAAAAGAGGAATCAAAGTGAATTTTGTTAATTTAAGCTCATTTTAAAGGTGATATTGGCTGTTTTTGTATAGGGCACATTCTTTGGCTCGGTCACATGATGTGATGGTTGTACAGGCTGTTGTCTTTGTCAAAGCTCTCAGGCATGAGAAATCACTTGAGGTGAGCTCTCCAATAGCTCACAGGACAGCCAAATGTTTCCCAAACAAACCTGAAGACTTCCTGGATAGGCTGACAGCTAAGATCATTTAGAGCCTTTCCTCCAAACAATTTAAACAGATGGAGGCGAGTGGACAAGAGTTGTAAGTGAGCATTGTACAACATTTGTGTCCCCTAAGTCTTGGTCAGAATTCAGCACTGCTTTTAGAATTATATAATCGTTTCTTGATTAAATCTAAAACATCAGCACTGTTGCAATGTGCAACTCCCACACTGAACAGTTGATTTGATATGGCTTTGAGTCTTGTGTTTAGTGCCAACACGAAATTATGGGAACATTAGTTCAAAAAAACACTTAAGTGTACATACGTAAGTAATTCATGAAATAACACTGAAGTAGCAAATGCTGGTGTTTCTTCCAAAAAAAACACCAAATGCACAAATCAGTCCTTGAATAAACCAATTGTCCTCATTGGAGCTGCATACTGAAGGTTGAAGCATTGCACAGGTGACGTGTGTAAGTTTTGTTCAGTGTTAAAATATGTTCTAATATCCTAGCTTAATATGCAGAGACATCTTTAAATAAACCATTGGTAAGCTGACTACCTAAAAAATGTAAACACTGTGGTCTGTTTGTTTGAATATCCCGACCTGGGGTCCGCTTCCCAACAGTATCTTTAGCCACCAATGGTCGCAAGTTCCGTTGTTGCGAACATAGTTCAACTACTATGATTACTACTAACTACACAGATCTGCATTTCCTGAAAATTAACTTTTGCAAACACAAACTTGTGTGTTGAGCTACAGCTATGGTTAGAAACATAGCTTCTTGTTAGTATGACATGTAGACTTAAATAGATCATGCTTTGGGCACAATAAGCATGCTAACATGCAATAAATTCTCTACATTTCTTTCTTTTCTTCACATTATTTAATATTTATTCATGATTTGAAATTTGATTTTTAAGAAAACATTCTATATCTTTCATCACATTAATATATATAATATTCTAATAAGAATTATCTATATCTTATATATATATATATATATATATATATATATATATATATATCCATCGACGCACTTAAATGCAGTAAAGTGTCTACATTTAAGGTTTCAAATAAGTTTTTGAAGAGTAAAATGTCAAAATTTGGTTAAAATAATGTTCCGTTGTCATTCAGTGTAACACAATATTCAAACAACAATTCTTATTCTGACCTGTACATGTTAAAATATATAAAAGAATAAGGGAGCACATTCAATTTGTTGTGTTTTAAATTAGTAAAAATTCTTACTGACAAATGGGGAAAACCTAGGATAGTGGCAAATTTTAAAAATGTAAAATTACAGCTAATTATTATTTGGGGTGAATGTAATTAGTCTTTTAATATGTCATAATTGATTTTTGTTGTAGTTATGCCTGACAAGATTGTTACACTGAAAGACATTTTAGTTGGTGTCTTCTGTAAATCAGGGGAAATGTATGATATTTATTTTTTGCTCAGAAAAACAAAAAATAACAATTAACTTAAACAAAAAACGGTAACACTTTACTTGAAAGGGTGTGCATAAGACTGACATGACACTTTCATAATCATGACATGACACCTTCATAATTTTCTTTATTATTATATAACTTTAAAATTTAGTTTTTTTTTGGAAAACAACAACAATTTAAAGCAGTATTGTTTTTATGTTTAAACC
The DNA here is from genome assembly GCA_018155175.1 of Sinocyclocheilus anophthalmus. Classification (NCBI taxonomy): domain Eukaryota; kingdom Metazoa; phylum Chordata; class Actinopteri; order Cypriniformes; family Cyprinidae; genus Sinocyclocheilus; species Sinocyclocheilus anophthalmus. The sequence goes on along the minus strand of JADLZN010011376.1, from coordinate 41,836 downwards.
CTTTTTCGTCTTTGACCCATATATTGTCACGATGCTACTGTTTGGAGCGCGGAGCGAGGAATGAAAACGAAAGAGTACATCAACACAGAAGATTTTAATACGTCAAGGAACCTGAAAATACACGTGCTGAGAAGAGTAGACATATACAGACATTCCCATACCAGAGACCCAAACTGATAACATGGAACACTATTATGCAAATGACGCTGCATGGAACAAATAAGGACAGGAACTGGAAGGACCAAATATGGGCATGGAAACACATGGGGAACAAAACACACACACAACACGGAACAGTGTCTGACATACAGTATATATATATATATATATACATACAGTGGTTACGGAAAGTATTCAGACCCCCTTAAATTTTTCACTCTTGTTATATTGCAGCCATTTGCTAAAATCTTTTAAGTTATTTTTTTTTCCTCATTATTTTACACACAGCACCCCATATTGACAGAAAAAACACAGAATTGTTGACATTTTGCAGATTTATTAAAAAAGAAAAACAAATATCACATGGTCCTAAGTATTCAAACCCTTTGCTGTGACACTCATATATTTAACTCAGGTTCTGTCCATTTCTTCTGATCATCCTTGAGGTGTTTCTACACCTTCATTTGAGTCCAGCTGTTTTTGATTATACTGATTGGACTTGATTAGTAAAGTCACACACCTGTCTATATAAGATCTTACCTCACAGTGCATGTCAGAGCAAATGAGAATCAGGAGGTCAAAGGAACTGCCTGAAGAGCTCAGATACAGAATTGTGGCAAGGCACAGATCTAACCAAAGTTACAAAAAAATTTCTGCTGCACTTAAAATTCCTAAGAGCACAGTGGCCTCCATAATCCTAAATGGAAGACGTTTGGGACGACCAAAACCCTTCCTAGAGTCTGGCCGTCCGGCCAAATTGAGCTATCAGGGGAGAAGAGCCTTGGGGAGAGAGGTAAAGAAGAACCCAAAGATCACTGTGTCTGAGCTCCAGAGATGCAGTCGGGAGATGGGAGAAGTTGTAGAAAGTCAACCATCACTGCAGCTCTCCACCAGTCGGGGCTTTATGGCAGAGTGGCCCGACGGAATCCTCTCCTTAGTGCAAGACACATGAAAAAACTCCTGAAGGACTCCAAGATGGTGAGAAATAAGTTTCTCTGGTCGGATGAGGCCAAGATAGATTTTTTTGGCCTTAATTCTAAGCGGTATGTGTGTTGAAAACCAGACACTGCTCATCACCTGTTCCAACAGTGAAGCATGGTGGTGGCAGCATCATGCTGTGGGGTTTTTTTCAGCTGCAGGGACATGACGACTGGTTGCAATCGAGGGAAAGATGAAGCGGCCAAGTACAGGGATATCCCTGGACGAAAACCTTCTCCAGAGTTGCTCAGGACCTCAGACTGGGCCGAAGGTTTTACCTTCCACCAGATAAGGACCCTAAGCACACAGCTAAAATAACGAAGGAGTGTCTTCACAACAACTCTGTGACTCTTCTTGAATGGCCCAGACAGAGCCCTGACTTAAACCCAATTGAGCAACTCTGGCTAGACCTAAAAGTGGCTGTCCACCAACGTTTACCATCCAATCTGACTGAACTGGAGAGGATCTGCAAGGAGGATTGGCAGAGGATCCCCAAATCCAGGTGAAAAACTTGTTGCATCTTTCCCAAAAAGACTCATGGCTGTATTAGATCAAAAGGGTGCTTCTACTAATACTGAGCAAAGGGTCTGAATACTTAGACCATGTGATATTTCAGTTTTCTTTTTTAATAAATCTGCAAAATGTCAACAATTCTGTGTTTTTCTTCAATATGGGGTGCTGTGTGTACATTGAGGAAAAAAAAATTAATTAAATGATTTTAGCAAATGGCTGCAATAACAAAGAGTGAACATTTAATGGTGGTCCCCCCCCCCCCCCCCCCCCCCCCCCCCCCCAAAAAACCCCCCCCCCCCCCCCCCCCCCCCCCCCCCCCCCCCCCCCCCCCCCCCCCCCCCCCCCCCCCCACAAAAAAAAAAAAAAAGAAAAAAAAAACCCCCCCCCCCCCCCCCCCCCCCCCCCCCCCCCCCCCCCCCCCCCCCCCCCCCAAAACCCCCCCCCCCCCCCCCCCCTGATACTTTCCCGACCCACTGTATATATATTAAATATATATATATATATATATATTATATATATATATATATATACACATTTCAGTCTTAAAGCATTTTATTGTTATACAATCGGGAACAATAATAACTAAAATTAAATGACCCGGCACAAAAATAGTGAATTAGTCGTTGGACACCAGCATCTCGGAGAAATTACGGTGTGGAGAAAACGGCCAACTGAAGAGGCATTTACAAGACATCGTTCTTGAATAAAAACGGAAGACTTTCTATTTGTTTTGGACTTTCATTTACACAACAATGACGTTTAGGTGGCCTGAAAACACACATTTTTGAAAACGGGTTTCAAAGTGCAAGGTTTTGAAAATGATACTTTACTGTCTCTGTGACTACAAAAATGTGAATTTGTGAAAACAGTGACGTCATGCACAGCGTATTACAGTATGTGCTCAGTCGATAGGTAGTATTGCGTAGTGTTTCTTTACAAAAGTATTATCGCCAACTACTGGCCAGGTATGAATCATACAGCGACTTTAATTGTTTTCACATATCCGTGTGAACGTTGTCGTCTGTATGCAAAACCTCAAAAATACAAAGGAAAAACGTTTCAGTTTTTAGTACAGTTGTTGTCGTGTAAAACCGATCCTGAATGAATATGGGAGTAAAGTGTTTAAACGTGATTAAAAATATAACGTGAATGTAATGTGTAAAGTAAAAAATGGCTTTCTTTTGTTTTGTATAAATGAACTATAATATTTTAACATTAATTATGATAAATTATTACTCCACCATCTGCACATGACGTTATTAACAACCAAAAAAATATTGGTGTAGAAACAATTTTCAATCGGAAATTACTAATAAGTTTGGCAAGTAATGCATTGAATTAAATGTGAAATTTTGATATACAAAGACTGAAATAGGATTTTCTTGTAAAATCATTAGTTGTTTAACTTACAAAATTTTTACAGTCTATACTGAAACAACAGATGTGTGACCGTCACTATGATTTCAGGAAACAGTTGTGACTAGCTAGTTAATTTCTCCAATGACGCATCAAGCTGTGCGAGATACGTTGCGTGGGAAACACAGCCAATCTTAACACAGTAACAGCTTAACCACTTGCGTGAGTCTGGGGCGGGACTGTCTGTTTATCAGCCAGTCAGCAAATAAGGGGAGCGTTCCACATTTATTTATTTTTTTGGTATATATAAATACAACATACATTTTAATTGTGGTTATTCCAGTGCTCTGAAAAACAATTAAGTGAAAATGTAGTGACTGGTTCTTTAACATTGTTAGCTACTAGTGCATAAAAAATTACTTCTTTAACCATTTTCCAAATTGTAGACAAACTGCTACTTCCTATCAGGCAAATTTAATGACATGGTTTTCGAAATGAACGTTATGGTTTGCAAAAGTTCAAGAGGAAATGTAGTTGCTGGTGCCTAAGCTAAACATTTACCATGGTGTGTATAAAAAGAACTTTTCTTTTTAAGGAAAGCACATTCTACTGCCTTGTAGAGCAGGAAGTCCTCTAAATGAACAAACCTGACTATCCCTGTTCACTAAAGCTCTGAGAGGAAGCTGTAATTAGCAAAGGGTGAACAGTAGCGGCTGAATTAAACTCATAATGATAGACATTTAAAGCCCAAGGCGAATGTTTTATCAATTTGTTTCAGGAGATTTTGGCATGTCTCATTAAGAGGCTGTTATGTTGCTAATTGAAGTCTGAGTGAGGTTGAGATTGAGGAAGTAGGAATCATTTTTCATTGACAACTCAATGAATATCACACTGAGTGCAATTATGCAAAGAAGATGAGCAAATACAGCAGGATTTAAAAGATTATTCAAATAGTGGCTGATTGCTAACTGTGAAACTATTTTTTTTTTCACATGGTACAAGACATTCAATCCTACTTGCACTTCAGCTTTAATCTCAAATGAGCCATGATATTCCAAATTAGCAGTAGTTGCTTTAGTGAAAACTCAGCTCACAAAACAACAAACGTTTGGTATTAATGGACCTACACCGGGGCCTAAACACTCATACACTGGAGGAATTCAGTAAAAATGGATTACACCTGTTGATAACGTCATATATTTGCAGACTAGCAATGGCCATTGATAATGATGCAGCACTATGTCATCGCTTTTAGTGCCTGGTTAAACTGGATTTCAGGTGCAGGTGCAAAACCATGTGCAAATGTAATGCAACTGTGAGTTCACGCCATTGAACTCCAAAGTTTCCTAGACAAAATTTCCTGATCCTTCGGCCTACCATTGCTAGAGATTTCTGGCTTGTGTTCTTTGGGAACACATTTGTTTGTCTCTCCTGTCCCATGTGGCCCATTACATCTCAATGGCCTGTGAATTTCAGAAGTGTGACGGCATTTAAAGTTCTCCTAATGAACTCTCCCAAACTGTCATTGTCAGTAAGGCCTCGAGAGAGAGATATAAAGCTGAATCATGTTTTCTTTTTTTAACTGTTCAATGTTCATAATTAACTGTTTTTTTTCAATTCCCGAATGATTGTTGGTGGGAAAACGTCCGACTAACGTCTTTTCCATAACGCTGGAGTTTTACAGCCTTGACATTCAACAATTTCTACTTGACACATGGCTATGCTTTAGTTAATGATATGCTATATTTTCTTTGTTCAGAATTTGATTGTTCACTCTGGAATTAGAGATGGGCTTGCCAAGCACAAATTCTTGTCGTTACGCTGTTGGGAGGAGAGCTGTGCTCATTCCTCTTGACTTAGTATCAATGGGTTTAACATCTTTCACTGTGGCCGTTCCTATTCAAAACAGTTGCTTTAAACTTGACCTCCGGCTGTCTGCGCTCATCGTAACATAATTTACCACAACTGACAGCCAAGAAATATATATGGCTTCATGCACAGCCCTCTACCAGACGGCTGACAGAATGATTTGTGGATTTGGTCAAAGAGTGAATGGTGTCTTACTACTACACTGCAAATAGTTCCTTTTGCACCTTTACAGCTCTTTGCTGTACACATGAGAATACTGCACATCCTCTGTATATCAACGGATAAACACATATGATGCTTCTGAGAAAAAAAAAGGACCTGCACAATGATCTCCTTTGTGAAAATCAAGCGTAGCATTAGTTCTGGCAGGTCACGTTAGTCAAGCTTGCATCAGCTGACTCTCAGCTGATCCCCATCTACCTATGGGAATACAACACCGGTCTAAGCATTCATATATAAGCTCCCTCAGTATTATCAGCAGTTTTCACATTGCTCAATAGCTAATTACCCTCCTCCATCCCCAACTTCTCCTCTGTCAGTTGTGATTCAGCCTTCTGATTCTCCTTTGAATCAGACTGATTCTAAAATGTGTACATAAAATTATTGAACTTTAACAATATCTGCAATACATTTATGTTGGTTCTGTTCTGTTTACCCGGGGGGGTTATTGCTGCTCTCCCTGCTCTCATCCATGCTAGGCAGCATGGATGCGCAGGGAGTTCTTGCCCAGAACAGAACCATACCGCCAATCCAAACTGTATGCTAATTGTCAATCATCTTTGACGATAGTGGACGATGGACAGAAACGAAGTATACTTTAACATACTTTTCAAAAGAGTACTTATTACATACATAATGTACTTTAAAATAATATACATAGCTGTAAATTGAATGTAATGTTTTGAGACACTTAATTGCAATTAAATGAAAATGTATTCAAGTTTAAATGTATATTAAATGCAATTAGTTGACTTTGCTACATCTTTATACCTCATTTTGTCTAATTTTGTCAGACATCTTTTGTCTGACTCTTGTCTAATGCATTTAAATATAATTGAAATTACACGTTTATAACGACACAGTTGCAATTTAGTAGATTTAAACTATATTAACTCTAAATGTAATAACCGAATAATACACTACAGTATCTCACGGAAGTGAGTACACCCCTAAGTGAAAATGTCATCAATTAGCCATTTTCTCTCCCCGGTGTCATGTGACTCATTAGTGTTACAAGGTCTCAGGTGTGAATGGGGAGCAGGTGTGTTAAATTTGGTGTTATCTCTCTCACTCTCTCATACTGGTCACTGAAGTTCAACATGGCACCTCATGGCAAAGGACTCTCTGAGGATCTGAAAAAAAAGAATAGTTGCTCTACATAAAGATGGCATAGGCCATAAGAAGATTGCCAAGACCCTGAAAATGAGCAGCAGCACGGTGGCCAAGACCATACAGCGGTTTAACAGGACAGGTTCCACTCACAACAGGCCTCGCCATGGTCGACCAAAGAAGTTGAGTGCACGTGTTCAGCGTCATATCCAGAGGTTGTGGGAAATAGAAGTATGAGTGCTGCTACTCAAGTTTTTTTTTTGCTTTTTTGCCCCAAGAGGTTGAAGGGGGGGGTCAGCCTGTCAGTGCTCAGACCATACGCCGCACACTGCATCAAATTGGTCTGCATGGCTGTTGTTCCAGAAGGAAGCCTCTTCTAAAGATGTTGCACAAGAAAGCCCGCAAACAGTTTGGTGAAGACAAGCAGACTAAGGACTTGGATTACTGGAACCGTGTCCTGTGGTATGATGAGACCAAGATAAACTTATTTTTTTCAGATGGTGTCAAGCGTGTGTGGCTGCAACCAGGTGAGGAGTACAAAGACATCTGTGTCTTGCCTACAGTCAAGTGGTGGTGGGAGTGTCATGGTCTGGGTCTGCATGAGTGCTGCCGGCACTAGGGAGCTACAGTTCATTGAGGGAACCAACATGTACTGTGACATACTGAAGAAGAGCATGATCCCCTCCCTTCGGAGAATGGGCCACAGGGCAGTATTCCAACATGATAACGACCCCAAACACACCTCCAAGACGACCACTGCCTTGCTAAAGAAGCTGAGGGTAAAGGTGATGGATTGGCCAAGCATGTCTCCAAGACCTATTGAGCCTATTGAGCATCCCAAGGTCTCTAACATCCACCAGCTCCGGGATGTTGTCATGGAGGAGTGGAAGAGTGGCAACCTGTGACGCTCTGGTGAACTCCATGCCCAAGAGGGTTAAGGCAGTGCTGGCAACTCAGGACATTTTGGGCCCATTTGGACTTTTCCTGAGGGGTGTACTCACTTTTGTGGCTAATGGTTTAGACATTAATGGCTGTGTGTTGAGTTTTTTTGAGGGGACAGCAAATTTACACTGTTACATAAGCTGTACACTCACTACTTTACGTTGTAGCAAAGTTTCATTTCTTCAGTGTTGTCACATGAATAGATATAATAAAATATTTACAAAAATGTGAGGGGTGTACTCACTTCTGTGAGATACTGTATATATAATCAAGTGCTTCATATTTATTTTAGTCAACACATTAAAAGTGTACTTATTTAAAGCATTACACAAGATTATTAAATGATTTATTAATTACAATGATTTAAATGTACTTTAAAAGTTGTAGTTATTATTATTACACTGTGCACTTTTTAAAAGTGTTAAAGGTGTCTTAAGAAACAGCACTCTAAAAACCTTATACTTCAATATTATCTGCAAGTCCCTTTTTTAAGAAAATATACTTTTACTATCAACCATTAAGACACTTCTTATGCATGGGGCCACTGTTGACCCAGCTGTTCTACGTACCTCACAAATATGAGATAAAGTGATATGCGACAGATGTGCTAATTCCTTCCTGGCTAATTATCATCTTTATACACAAATACAAGTTTGATTAGAATAGTTGGATTGAGTTGTCAAAGATAATTGCATTCTCATGTTGATTGGAAAACAGCTTTTAACACTCGAAAATCAGCAATAACCATCAGTGACTTCATTAAAAGGCAGTATCTCTCTCTCTCTCTCTCTCATTCTCTCTCTCTCTATATTATAAAGAGCTTTTTGCAGTAACTAAAAGCAGTGACCACGTTCAATTTTTTTAGAAGCTAACTTACTCATAATCAGTGTAATTTTTTCCAGCACAAAAGGTACTTTTTCCCACAGTGTAGTGTTGCAAAATGCTACATTGTTGTATTTGCTTCATTGTATTGCATGTGCAACTTTGCAGCTGGATAAGAATCCACAATTAAGCGAGAGGTCGCTGACGGTCCTTCGCTTTCCCCTCATTGCAGCGTTGTAATTTAATTAACTAGTGGAGTGAATTGGGGTTTGTGTACTAGCTAAACAGATTCAGGTACAATACAGTAGTGGGTTATCGTGCCCTTTGGTTGTGTTATGGTGGTAGTTATAATAGTTACTAAAATTTAGGATTAGAGGTGTAAAATGTCCAGATGTTTGGATTTGATTAAATCTTTTTTTGATTGTTGCTAACCTATCTTCACAGAAAACAAGGATAACCTCAAGAATAAGCAAGCTGGCGTCCGCTTAATTGCTCCTAATGGTGAAGAGTTCCTGTTATATCGAGTGCAAGAAGAGTGGGGTCTGGAATTTTACCTTTAAAGATTGTTCCACGGCAAATTGCTGTAATGTAAACAATACACAGGAAACTGTAAACACAGGGACTGAGCAGCTGAGTCTTGTGATGAAGAAGAACACTGAAAGATGCGTTTCGTGGAAACACACTCCAAGCGGTTAGTATTCGTGGGTTTACAGTGTGCTTCAAAAGGTGAAAAAAAAAATCCAAGACCGAGTCAAATCCTCAGCAATTACATTTGTTAAACTTGCTATACAGTTCCAAGTCATTATACATACTATATATATATAAACATATAACGTACTGTCTGACTGCCACGATTGACCAATGTGAATCAAGAATTCCAGAGCGCCACTATAACATCAAATAAGCAAACAAGATTTGCAATCAAGGATTAGTGGTGCTTCTGAAAGTCAAAATAAAACAAAGCTATAGATCTGCGTTACTGTATTATGAGTCAGAAACCTGTTCTGTGAGACTAAACAATATCTGAGCATAGATAATGCATAGATAACACTGCTGTAAAGCCCCGTTCACACACTGACAGAGCAACATAATCCCATTCATTTTCAATGGAGAGCTGGCGACTTCTGGCGACACGAGTGACAGTGATCGTTGGCGACGGAATGTGGGCATGTCAAGCGATGCGAGTCAAGTGACAAAAGTTCAGAATTCTTCAACTTTATGCAAATAAGCAGCGAATTTCACGTGCGACAACCAATGGGAGTGAAGTCAGTGGAGAGCACGTGATTCATATGCTGTAGTGGAGGGTTACGGGGGTAACTAGGCAACCAGTAGTGGGAACGCCCACTAGCAACCTCAATTGCCAGCCACAAGCGGCAAGAAGCGAAAAATTCGCTGGCGGTGTGAACGGGGCTTAAGAATGAGCTCAGAGGAGAACACAAAATTAGGCTTTTTGGAATGAGGAGATGTTCCAGCTAGTGGAAACTAGGTAGTGAGCGTGACTAACACCATTCATTCAGATCTTAACAAAACCAAAGCTCATCGTTACATCATCTGTTTGCAGGATTTAACCTCAAACATCTCTTCCAATTATGTGGAGGTGAAAGCAGGTAAGATGGCTTCACATCACCGTCTACAGGTTGTTGCTAATGAGTGTTTATGACGGCAGGAAATGGACTCTAAAGCCGTACAAGCATTCATGCTGAGCAGCTGTGAGTGCCAACAGAATGACTCACGCAGACACGCTCTGGAAAGGTGCGTGATAATTCTTCTTAGGCCACACACAGCGGAAATGTGAGAGGTTGTAGTAGATCCCATAGATCTCAAGGCTGTAAATCCAGCTTTGTGAGAAGCTACCAAGAAGTCACACATACTGCCTTATATAAGCACAGTGACAGACACTACGAAGAAAGTCTACCAGCTGAATGCACACACTGACGAAAGCAATCACAAATCCTAACAGAGAAAGCACACTCGCAACGTCTGAGATGAATGCAGTTAGGTGTTTTTTGAGCTACATGCATTTTGACCCTTTGAAAATTTAGAAAATCATGGATTATTCAATGTCTAACAGAAGATATGAACACATTACAGGAGATCATTTTCAATATTATTTTAAGTCATGGAATTAGTCATTTACAGTGTCGTTTACATCACATCTCAAATGATGTTTTGTTTAATAATAATCTGATGTGGAAATTATCATTTAAATCAGTTTTTTTTTAGTTCTTTATCTTGCTAAGTGTAAATTCATACAGTATGTGGCATTTTATGTATCCTAAATATACACAATTAAATAGTATTTTTGCACAGTTTAAAAAAATCTGCTTTTGAAAAAAAAAAAGCTTTTGAAAAACCTTTGAAAATGGTGGCAGAAATGATGCTGAAATTGTGTAATTAGTTTTAGAAAATTTAATAGAGATAATTTTCACACAAACACTAAAATGTTTTATGCTCATTTTGTTTGGATTATCATATGTGACCCTGGAGCACAAAAGCAGTCTTAAGTCGCTGGGGGGGGGAGTCAGATGTGTAAACATATCTAAAATATGAATAGCGTCAAAATAATAGATTTTTTTTTTTTTATGCCAAAAATCATTAGGTTATTAAGTAAAGATCATGCTCCATGAAAATATTTAGTAATTTCCTACCGTAAAATATATAGAATATATATATGAGGGAAAGTGGCCTCCACATAAAAACCTCGGGTATGATCATTAGTAAAAAATAAATTGCTGAGACTTCATTTGGAACCCGATTTTCTCATTTTTGACTTTTTTTGTTTTGCACCCTCGAGTGCAGATTGGCAAAGAGCTGTATGCTCTGGTCCAAAATTCATTGTCGTAGAGGGCCGTAACAGTTGTAGTTTCTTCGGTCGGCATTTCAGAGTGCTTGTCAGACCCTAGCTCAATTGTTTTGGAAAAAAACTTGGACCCTTCAGTTCACTTGGGTGGGATGTGTCGATAAGCGATAGTGGATACGTGGGAGAGGAGAGAGATAATGAGAGTAATTCGGGTTACAAGTAGGGTCAAGAACCACGGCAGGGGGGGAGGAAAATGGCAGAGGGGAAAGGGAAGTGCCGACGCGGGACAAGACAGAGCAGGAAATAAAGGTCCTGATAGGATGCAAGGAGGGAAAGAGGGCCGTAGGAACAAAGTACACGGAAAGTCGGGATGAAGAAATGAAAGCGATAAAGCCATCGCTGGAGAGAAAAGGTCCAATCGAGAACCTCATACATGAACTCGGGGACAACCACCACCCCCCCCACCCCCCAACACAACCCAAAACAACCCACCACCCCAAAGAAAAAACACCCGCCCAAAAGAACCGTAAGGTGTCGAGGATCAATCGTTGGACCTGGTGTACGCGGTACACCTGTTTATCCGTGTGACTATTTTCCCAAGCGTCAAATCTTTTTTAAAATGCCATTGTCTACTTTCCAGTTTTTATAAAACAAACATTCTCTGTAAATTTTTTTGTACATGATTGTGATTTTGTAACTGGTATGTGCCCTTAAACATTGGGGTGATGCGGGGCAAGAAAAATCGTGACCCTTGCCAAGACTCAAGGAGACCCCAAGTACAGCACAGACTGTATGACACAGCGTGGGGGAGAAACTCAGGGGAGAAAACAACAGCAGGGGCCACGGGACTGCACAACCGCAAGGTCCGGCGCACCAGACCGAGCTACACTAAATAATCGCACAGCTGGCGAAACATCTGTATCGGAAACATGAAAATAAAATAACATATGGTACCTTACCCACCCGTACAAGACAAAGTTTACAAAAGCAGGCCCAAAGGGGAAGGGGTTGCACGCAGTCCGAGCGTGCTGATCGGTTGTGTGTCTGTCGTGTATATTTGTGGAGACGCGCTCTGAGAGACACACAGCCAACAGTGTCATGGTGTCTATGGAAGGGAAAAACAGAAAGACAGTGGGGGGCCACAGGTGAGGGTCGGATGGGCCGAGCTGGAGTGAAGCTAGTCACATCGTTTCAAACGTTTCCCTATTGGTGATGTAGTGGGGGACTGGGGCGACCCAGAATGAGTGCGGGAGTCCGTTTGGGTTCCAGTCCCCCACCATTAGCGCGCCGCAGGGGAGTGAAACGGGCTCTGGGAGCGGACGAAAGGGAAATTCAGTCGTGAGGGCAGAGACGGTGACCTTGAACGGCAGTCAAAAATAATGTTTAGCAACCATAAAGGACGGGAAGTAAAACACGCTCCGAGGTCTAAAAGCCTGCGACCTGATGACTGGTTGTAGGCACACCAATAGGAATGGTATTTCTAATACTGGACTAGTCTATGTCCACTATCAAATTTTGTGAAAGAGGCTTGTGAACCCTTTTTACTAGACAAATAGAGTGTTCATTACTCTTTTGAAGTATATGATAAAATGAAATGCCGCCCTACACTAAGCAAACATATTTGCCCATTAAACAGCTTCCTGTGCCTTACATTCCAGGACTGTAAAAGCATTTACAAACGTTCTGCTGTCTCAACACTCTAATGTATCAGCTCAGTCCAGCAATTGATGTTAATCAATCCATCATCATATTTGGATATGTCACACAGTTCATCATTAAGAACAATGAGACGTAAAGCGAAAATGGCTAGCGACAACCAATTCTCCTGAATTCAGTTCAACATTTCAATGAAATTTCTTTCTGGGCTGAATGTTTTTTGGTCACACTTCGTTTGAGGACCATTCTCATATATGACCGATGACTGGGGGACACAATAACTTCCAGGTGCGACTAGGAAGATAGGCATGTAAGAGGGGCCATCAGAAGCAGGCAATAGTGTGCGTTAGGATACGACTACAAGCAGCCATAGGGATAGTAGATGAGGCCTGAAGAATCAACTAGTTTAAGATTGTGAAATTGTCCCCAATCTAATCTGTTTACCACTCGATGTGAAGTAAGGAGGGCGGGGAGCAAGTATTTTCACTATGCTCTAACTTATTTAACCCCACTGTAAGTTGGAAAACATAAATATGAGCTGTTATATGATACAGAAAAAAAGCTGCAGCACATTTAAATTGTGTGATTCCTGAAAAAAAAAAGAACTGTCAACCACTTCAGATGAAATCCGTAGCTTGACAAATAATTTTATGATGTATTTGGAACAGAGGAATAATATCCTATAAACATTTCGATAGAAATCGCATCAGGGTTTTAAATGAGAAATTTATTTTTAGAGTGAGTTTATAGGCTTCTTGCGAATGGTTCCAAGATTCATTAATACTTTCAAGCATCTGTCGGGGCATGTAAACAATCCTCTCCTTTGTAGAAAGATTTTTTACATTTGGACATTATTGCACGATCTAATTGAGCTCAGAGAATGCACTTGGGTTAAACGACTCTGTCAAACATAAAAAAAAAAATTCTGGCATTGCAATAATCTACCAAAAATGATTTGCAGAATTTGTCTGACTTAACCTATACCAACAGTCATGCATGTCAAGCACATGTTTTTGTTATCTATTAGCATTTCTGTACTGACGTTGATAGATTCCAGCATCGTACCTTATTTTAAAATCATTCTATTAATTTATCACTTTCACTTTCCGACTCAAATGTTGCGTGAATCACCATGGGAACAATTTTCAAGCTCTTGTGTGGCCATAGGGGGCATTCAACTTTGCTCCCTGTTGAAGGTTGGTCTCCTCTGCACAAACAAACACGGCTTATCCTAAACAGAAGCACTCCGAAACAAGCTCAAATACTCATAAAACTGTCTTGGCAGTGCATACAAGAGCCCCAGGGCTGTCCAAACTCTGAAATCCATCAGAACATACTATATGTTCCAGATCATTTCAGGTGGGTGCCAGGGAGAGTCAAACAGGACCCCGGAGTGCATGTTTGTGTCGGGTTTCCAGGCTGAACACAACTATTGGTCTGCAGAAGTATTTTGGGTAAAACTTTAGTATAGGGACCAATTCTCGTTATTAACTAGTTGCTTATTAGCATACCTATAATTAACATATTGGCTGTTTATTAGTACTTAATAAATCACGTATTGTGCACATAAATCACATATTCGACATTCCTAATTCTACGCAATGCCTAAATTTAACAACTACCTTAATAACTATTAATAAGCAGCAAATTAGGAGTTTATTTTAATGGCTTGTTAATAGCGAGAATTGGACCTTAAAATAAAGTGTGACCGTATTTTGTGTGTAAATATGGAATGTTGGGTGAGTAAAACTAGATCCACCTCATCTATTTTGTTTGGCCAGATGGTCAGTGTGGTCTTATCGGACCATATAGTCAATGGGTTATTTTATATATACATGGCCAATGCCGGTACTAAGCTATAGGCTTGAGTCGTCGGCCTGGGTAACTTAAACACCCAGGGGAGTTGCTGGCAGTGGCCCACCTGCCTCATTAGAAGCCCTCATTACCTCTCATTACCACAGCGGCACGCTACGCTACGTGAGCACAGATCTACAGAGAGAAACTTTTAATTCAGGCTCAATGGGAAACCTGACCCTGCTCATGAATAATAATAGCCGACATCATTGTATGGAAGGAAAATAGCACTGTCCATCTGCCTCAGGACAAGAGAGCATCTGGGAATTTGAAAGGCTTCACTCACTCAGTGTCAAGTAAAGGTTGGGTTCTATCCAAACCCAGGGCCATCAACCTGCATTTGGACCGAGACACCTATAGTGCAAGCCTACGTATACAGTTCTGGGGGAATTTCAAAAGATATGTTACGCAGTACATAATCACATTTTTGTGCAGGCTTCAAGAGGGACTTTATCTGTTGCAGATGTTCACTGAATTGCCCAACCTGTTCTGGACGGTATTCAGTGCCTTATTTGTTAAAAAAAAATGTCTTATTTGTATATTCCAACTTTACTGATCTATTACATCATTCTGCCAAATATTCATAAAATCCCTTTGCCTGGGAAGCACGTCTGTGTTGATTTCTCCCTCCTGTTTGTGTATTCGGACTTCAACAGCGGTCCTAAAGCTGGCTGTCATGCTAACCACAGCTCCTGCCCAGATGAAAATGATAAAAATCTGTAACGTGTTCCATGTCTCGGAGAGGAATGAAGCAACGATAGCGGTACCCTCCGGTTGTGTAACATGAGTGGTTTGATGGATAGATGGAAAGAAAAAGCGAAAGGAGGAGTGAGGGAGAGGTTTGATGGTTTAGGGGTCTCTAACTTAGGAAAGCATACTTCCCCAAAGTCTAGGGATCTCAAGCACCTAGCAGACCTCTTAGTTTATCTCTTCATGCTTCAACTACATGTCATCTCACACCACAGAATGCTTGAGTTTTCATAATACCACATGTTATTCTTGTCCAAACCACACAATTTGGTTTGGAATTCATTCAGAAACAGTTTGGATTTTTCTTCTCTTTACTATTTATTTATTTTTTTTAATTTTTGGAGTGGATGAAGTGATCTCCACTTCTGCTGGTCCGCTCCCCTCCAGATACCATCTAGTATATCACTCAAGTTATTAATTTTCAATGCATGCATTACTTTTCTTGTCAGCAGCACCTTGAGTCTTCCTGTCATAGGATATGGGCTTATTTCAGATTAAAAGCTTCCCTTTTGCTTGTTGACAGGTAGCAAGCATTCACAAGCATTCCACGAAACTCATAATTCAAAACACCAGCACCCAGTGCTGCTTACCTCACAGATGCTCTCCTCTCAAGTTAGTGAAATGTCAAAAACCCAAGTTGGTTGTATTCCAGCTCTCAAACTCTCCACAGGTTTATCCCCAATGCCCGGTCCTGTTCGGCGTTACAAAATTTGAGTATCCAGGTCCTGTCCCATCCACTCCAGCCCTGCTCCCACTCTCTCTTAAGGAAAATTGATTGTTCTGAAAAAGTTGGAGTCCCACAGCTACTCCCCTGACCTCCACTGCAGGAGCCAACAGGTCCTAGTGCCTCCCCTTTCCCTCCCTCTCTGCCCCTCCTTTCTCTCGTCACGTCTATAGGCTGCAGAATCCGTTGTGTAGCGCTGAGAGTAACAGGAAAGTGGAGCTTTGTTTAGACCCCGTTCATGAGCTGATTCACTATCGTGATTTGCTTGGCCAATATCAGCCATTCAGATCTTGAGATTTCCCTAGTCTTGTTAGTCTTCGTTGGAATTACTTACCTCATTAGTTGTTTCAAACTCTTTTCTTGAGTCATTTAGTCACGATCCATTTTGCTCAAGAAATGCCTTGGGTATTTGCATAAGAAAATGTGAGGTGGTTGTATTGCAGATGCAGAAAATGAGAGACAGAATAAAGGAACGTTTCTTTTTTTAGTACAACTCCCACAAACAAAACCACAAAGGAGAATAAAAGCCAGCAGATGGAACTGCTTTGATAGGGGCTCCAACTAGTTCAAAGGCCCTAAATTGAATTTAATTTAAAGAAGATTTACACTCACAGGAAGTGCAGTTGACCGATTGCACTAAGTGAGTATGACATGAGGAGTTTTCTCACAGCGAACAAAAACCTGGTATTAATCATTTTGATGGGAAATTCCCACACATAAATGTACATCTCTTCAAATTAAAGTTCATCCAAACTTTTCAATCCATTGTTTTATTTAGGTCCCTGTTGGGTATTGAACTTAAAAGCATATATAATGCAAGTTGATACCCAACACACCCAGCTTTAAACTGGGCCTGTCCGCTCATATATCATAACAAGAGGGGTCTCATCTCATTTTAATCACTGTGTCTTTCCTTTAGCACTCTGTTCAAATATGCATCTGCTGCCTCAATGGAAAGTTGTACTAATAAACCAAGAAGTTTTCTTTTTCTTTTGGGATTAATTTGACTGCAGTACAGTATTAAATTTAAATTGCCCTAGCTATCTGCTAACATTTAACCCTACAACCCTTAAAACCTCCCTAACGTGATTTGCTTGTCCTTGCTGGCCACCAAACTTGTTACTACTGGTCTGGTTTGATGAATTTAGTGGTGTTTCATGCACTTTTTAGTTGGTCAGGCTGGGAGATTGTAGTTGTACCAGCTGAATACCAGCTTTGGCAGCTTGGGAAACCAGCTAATCTAATGCTATATAAGTCTTACACTGTGTTTAGATCGCATGCGAGCAGCATAACGCAATGCAACAGAATCAGTGACTACCCATTTGTATCAGTGATACTGTCTAAACTAGATGCGTTGGGAAGCAAACAGTCACAGACAGAAAACTGATGCCCCTTTCTATTTATAATGTATTCCATGCGCTTGTGCTACTTCTGACAACAGAACAAATGCATTTGTAACTTTTGATTTGAAACGTACAGTGTAGAGAGCCTCAATGGTCCTCACTATGGTCACGTCTGGTGTAAACGGAAATATTCATGGTGCTATTGAAAGCATGACACTAAAGATATTGTGCTCTGAGTCTATGAAACACTGATAGTTGAAGTCAATTAGTAACAAATGTACAAGAGCATGCACTTATAGTAACAGCCGGTATAACCTGGAGGTGCAGAGCCACATGCTTTATGCAGAATCTGACATGCTTTGCATGTCCATGGCAATGTAGGAGAACTGTTATTGGTCTGGGCTAATAGACCTAAGCATTCAAAGATGTGTCAATTGCATTGTCAGGGGCTGTCCTTACAAGACTCTTGGTTGGAGAGGTGGTAAGAGAGAGCATAGGTCAAGTGTCATTGTATTTCAGTTTTGCTGAAGCTATAACTGTGCAGTTGCACCATCTGGGGTTGACGACATTCAGTCAGGATTGCTTTCACATTAAGGGCAATGATATAGTACTCAACTTTGATAACCCAAATTCTTTACCCGTCCAGGCATTACCAAGGTCTGTCTCCATGGTAATGGACCCAAGATGGCAAAACACACACTATTTATTTTAGCAAGTATTCTTGAACTAAACTGACACTCCCATGGGACTGACGTTTTTGGTAATCTAATATCTTCAAACTAGAACATTTGGTATAGATCCAATTGTATTTTTTGTTAGAGTTGGTTGGTTACATTTATGCATTCTGCAAATGCTTTTATGCAGAGTGACTTCTGTTGCATTAAATGTGTACATACATCAGCTGATGCATTCCATGAAGTTGTTCTGGGTACAGTTCATGTGAAAGTATGAGTCACAGTTATTATAAATGCATTATGTTCCAAAAATGAACTGCTACTTATGATCTTTAATTTGCATCTTTGCATTATAGTATAATGCATTTCTCACAGCAGAATGTCTCAGAATAACTAGCCCCCCTGAGAGCAGCTCAAATTCTTTGCATATTTTGCAATACCGTGGTTTGGACCCAAAAGTACAATGTGAAACGAGACCAGTGGGACTAGCGGAGGGGGTGGAGTTGAACTCAGGTTTGGACAAATCAATCAAAACAAGTGTAAAACAGTCTTACATGTATGGTCCATTAAAACATGGATGGAGATTCAGTAAACAGAAGCTTTATTGTCTAAAGTCTTATCATCCACTTAACTGCTATACCACAAGGAATATATTCTATATTCATTGCGATGAGGGTTGTGGTTAATGAAAGTAGTTGGACGGGTTTTCCCGAATGATGTGGGCGATGCACATTAAAGTCTTCAGGGTTTGTGAACCTGAATGTGCCCATTTTTCACTATGTAGTCAAGCGTGCAAATTTGACAACCTGCCAATCATCTTTACTCTCGAGCCTGGAGTTCTTTCTAGGGGGTTTACCCTAGTAAGTCACTGATTGTAGTCAAATACTGTAACTCCTGTAGGGCCATGAGGTGGAGTCACTGGCTGAGGTTGGAGCGGTTTGTAACGTCAATGGGGCGTGGAGGCATAAGCCCTCTGATTCAAGGAGCACTGCAGAGGGAGAGGCCCAAGGTGCTTCCATGCGGTGGCTCTGTGCCCAGAGAGCTGGAGGCAACGAGAGGAAGATTCTGAGGAAAAGACGAGTCTGTGATGGAGATCTTTCACGCTCTATCAGATCTCCTGCAGTTCTTTCTCGGCTCTGATGTCAGGCTCGGAATCACGATTGATTTTGAAAGAAACTCAGTGGATGAACGAGCTAAAATGCAAAGATGTAGATAGCTCTTTAAGCAATGGCATTATCTTGTTCTTGCAGCATTTATTCTTCTGGGATATTCTGGTCTTTATATGGGTTCTGCAAAAGCTTGACAGACAGCCTGAGTATGACATGAGAAATAATGCTGTCTGATCCTTGCTGGTTGAAAACAAAACAAACAAACAAAAATGAAATGCAATTTTGTGAGTAAAATGCACTTTCCATAAATATGGTACACTTTGGTGCCCCATTAATTTTGTTTGGCATATACATATAGTAAGTAAGTGAGTAAGTAAGTATTTATTGATTAATTGATACATTTGAATGGCAAGTGTCATCCAGTAAAAATGCTCAAGCTAATAATTTAAATTCAAAAACACCTAAGCCTTAGTTTTCTTTCCTTAAAAAGTAATGGAATCGTAATGCTTACTTAATATATATATATAGATAGATAGATAGATAGATTATTGTGATTAAAGAAAGAAAAAAAAACAAATTGAAATATAGTTTTAATTGGGTTTTGTACCCAAGTAGCTAGGCCCTAATGAAAAATAATAATAATGTAATAAGATAAAATAATAAAATACATTTATTTTTATCAAATGCCACGTATACCGATATGGGATAGCAGAACAATTTTAACACTGAAAAATGCACACATATCATCTGTAAGTCAAATAGGAACAAAACAGCCAAACAGGAAACTGACATTTGTAGCAAAATAATTAGCAGGACATTTATCCCATAATCCAGTCCTGGGCTGTACTGTGTAATTGAGCCAGGCCTCCTACACTCATGGCTGGGTCAAGAGCTGACATATCGCTGCCTCCTCTTCACTCATTGACTCCTCATCTTCTTCATCCCACCACTCTGCGCTTCAGAAGCTCGCTATTGTCCCGCCAAGGCCGGCAGCAGAGAACAAACACCCTCCTCCACACACCCATCCAGCTCTTCATATTTGCCTGCTCTCCAGACACTGCCGGATAGAAGGATTAAGCAAAATAAATTATATAACAAAGACCATAACAATCCTATTCATTTTCTCCATAGAGAAACAGATTTCGTATAAACACACCTTTCAATACAGACCTTCCATGAGATCTGAAGTTGTTAATCAATGGCTTCTATTTTTAGATTGTAACAGTATTATTTATTTTTTGTACACAGTCTGTTTCATTGGCCCATTTATTTATTTGTTTTTTGTTAATTAATTAACAAAACAATGAATGAAATAATCAATTACTTAACATATTTATTTAGCTTTTGATTTCATTTTTACGAGGTTAGCAAAGTTGTGAGCTATCGCAGAAGGCTTGTAACTGTTTACGGAAGAATTTTTAAAATCCCTATGAAAAAAAAATGAATGGAAAGAATATTTAAAAAAAAAAAAAAGAAGAAGAAAAAAAGGGGCTGTCACTGTTGTGGTATGTGATATATTTTCATGATTTTGAAGGTAACCACAAACGATTGCAGCGGAAATGAAACTAGCTTGCGTTCTTGGTTGCTATGGAGACAATACAATATAATAATGAAGTTAGTTTATTCAAGTAGGCAGCACTTTACTGACAGAGCCAATTATAAATCCTCATTCTTTAATTAAAATGATTGTATACCATGTATTGTGAATCACAGTAGTTATTAGCAATTATTAAATGATAAGCTCTGGGTCACATACAGGGGTTTTGGCATATGAAACTGCTTCAGAACAGACAAGCCGAGTCAAAGTGACAGCAATTATCATTGCATTCCTCAAATGCCGAGTCAGCCCACGAGTCCTGCGGGGCAAATAGGGAGTTCTCATTCAATACTGTGTGTGGTGCCATCACTGATTTACCCACTACCTCATGTCTTCCCGTCATGGGGATAATGCTTGTTTAAAGTCACATAGTTTAAAAATTACATGTAAAAAGCCTTTTTTTAGTCGGACAATGCAGACTTTTTAGTCATTTAAAATAAAGGGTTAATTGTACTATACAAAATATTGTGTGAAACTCCTCTCCAGTGAAAAAGAGCTCTGTAAAACTGCAGAGAACACATTAAG
Source organism: Sinocyclocheilus anophthalmus (assembly GCA_018155175.1). NCBI lineage: Eukaryota > Metazoa > Chordata > Actinopteri > Cypriniformes > Cyprinidae > Sinocyclocheilus > Sinocyclocheilus anophthalmus. Next base: position 20,836 of record JADLZN010011376.1, on the reverse strand, counting down.
ATGCGAAAGTGATTTATTCTCAACTTTCCAACTTTCCAATATCAAATAGATAAATAAATGTGAACACTTAAAAACAAAACATGCTAGCATCACCTATAGGCTGATCTGAATCATGAGAACAGTTGAATACAGAAAAGTAATGGCTTTAAAGATAAGAGTTAAATGTGGAAAAATCCACATTCCATATTATAATGTCAATATGTCGATACTGACGTAAATTCAAGACTTTCTTTTTTTAATATTTAAACTTTTCAGTGCACATCTACTTTTATTTCCATTCATAAATTGAAGAGAGTTTGGAAGATTGACTATAGAAATAATTCTATGACTTTTTGGTGCACAACATTTACATAACTGTATATATCTATATATCTATATTATATTATATATAGTCTAAAGTATATATCATTAATTAATCGTTGATAGAATGTAGATCCAAGACTTTCTTTTCATGTTCAGATTTTTCAGTGCACATCTACTGTTTCCATTCCATTTCCATTCATAAAACTATATTTTGATCCCTGATCGTTTCTCAGCAGATATTTCTCCATGAGACAGATTATTCCTCTTATGTTCCACCAGCAGGCAATCCAAAACGAGTGCTCTGGCTGTTTGTGTGTAGAATATGTTGGAAAAAGTTTAGAAGAACGTGAAATGGGATTTTCCATTCTATGAGCCTGTTTGCATCTGAGTCATTGTTTTAAAGATGCAATCTTTAGGGTCTCTCTCTCTTCGCTTATTTATAAGTGACAATAACAGCTGTAAACAAAGCAACAGCATCAATAACACTCTCATCAACAATGAAAGCAAAAGCTAACAACAACAAAGTACCCTGCAGAAATAAGGGAATCCAATGGCATCTTGGGTGAATTTGCTGGTTGGGAACTTGCCAAGGAAATAGCTGGCCTCACAGTCTTCTGCTTCTTTATGTGGTGTTTTGACAACGAAAAAGTTTTCAAAACATGAATGCAATATTACCAGACCCTTACGTCCATCCCTGTGTTTTGATGGCTATTGATGTGGTAAGGTAAAATATAACCTAAACTTTTATTTTTTGAAAGTATGAAAGAATAACGAAGCAGCTTTAACGGTTTTACGTGTGCTTTATGGGCAGCGTGCTGCCTAACATGCTTCAACAAATTCATGAAAACCATTAAAGTCAGATTTGTCTGAAGCTTTGTTTACTTTGGCAACAACAGCAGTTCCCTGCTATTAGGAAGTACCAGAGGAAATCCTGATGGTGTATCTTGCATCTGATTTAGACTGCTCATTCATTTCATTTTTTTATTTATTTCACGTGCTCAATGCAGCCAACCCAGATAGCACACGAACATCTCCAAGACATCTGATCAAGAGCACTTCATCTTGACAATATCTACTGTGTACCTGTGAGCACTGTACTTGCAGATAATGTAATATTAATGAAATAAAAAAATCCCAAGTTTAAGTGTACGTCGAGTAGCACTATCATGACTAGTTACACACTTAGTCCAACTTTTAATATGCATTGCAGCACTTTGTAATAGTGTCAAAGTAAATTTTTAATAATTGCTTTATTAAGCACCTTTTGCGTGCTTTAAAAAGATGTACACCATACTTATTTTGATCTGTTGATTACGCTAAAAGCAAATGTACATTCTTTTAGTTTTCTACTAATTTGATTTGACATTACGTTTTTAAAGGGATAGTTCACACCTGGAAAATGTAAATTTTGTAATGTAGAATTACTTTTTTTCTCTCTTCGTAGACAGGTAAGATATTTTTTATCTGAAAACGTGGTCCTTGGTGATTCATAAAAAGCAAGTTAACAGCTACCGTCACTTTTAGTGTCAAAAATGCATATCTAGGAACGCAAAATATATTTGTGTTGACAATATATTAAGGTCTAATGAAGCGAAACCATCAGTCTGTGCAAATAACTGAACATTATTTACAGCATTATTATCTGTAAACCAGAGTCTCATGCAAACAATCTGCAGTGAGGTACGGTTTGCAAACGAATCATTATTTCGAAACTGGTTCTTTTTAGTGAACTAGTTGAACCAGTTCAGCAAATCAGACTTAACCGTCTGAAACGAGTTTGTGTGGCTCGAGCAGCACATATCGACAAGTTACTCAAGAAGAGTCACCTACATCTTGGAATGCCCGTAAGGATAATAAATTAGCATGCATTTATATAATGTAACTATATATGCTGTCACATTAAATGGTAACCCACTTCGGTATTAATATCGAAAACAATTTAATTTTAGTTCACAGCTTGGAAAACTTAAGCTCTACGGGTTTAAAGTAATATCGTATTGTCCGTAAAATAAGTACTCTCTCTTCTTTTTTTCTTTCAAAAGTACCTGGAGGGACTTGTACTACAGAGCAATGCCAGAAATCACAACTGCAAAAAACAAAAAAATAACGGCACAACAACATTTTGACATTTTTAGGACGATCCACGTGACACATGCCACTATTCATCTAATAATCTATGAATAAATACTGTAGCTCTTTGCTCAAACATTGGCTAAATCTAACGAAGGTCAACCAATTTCTTTAACCCTTTTTAATGTTACAAAGGCAGTGGGTGGGCCCGTACAGGCATCAAAGCCCTTCTCTTGTTGTGCCGCCTCGTGCTTCTCATTTCTCCTGCTCTGTTTTCTTTCTTGCTTGCCTCAACCCTTCAGAGAACACACTGGATTTAGTTTTAATTATATTTTTTTTTTCTTTCCATGAATGCCTCTTAAATTAATTTCCAATAGTCTAATCCTTTTCATAGCTTTTCTCTTGGGTTGCCATGCTTCCGCATGTATAAGTGTTTATATTAGAGCTTTTTATAGCCAATCATATTTCAGTAATCCGTGTTGCAGGGTCGTCAAAGAATCTGCCTTAAGGCCTTCAGAATCAACGTTGCAGGCGTCTGTTAGCTTAAATCAATGAAACCGTTGCTTTAACCAATCTGATTTCGAGTTGGCAGCACCAGGGCCATCGGGCTGGCTAACGATAACGTCAGCATTTCCTCCTCCTTTGATTGGATGGTCAGCAAACTAGCTAGCAAACAGCATCACTGTAAACCATTTTATTAAAACTTAGTAAAACTTTTATTTCTGTTTCTCAGGTTTAGATTTTCAATGCATTTTGAAAAAATATTTGCCTACAAACAGTATTATCCTTGACTTTTTCGAAAACAACCACACACGCCCTCCTCTCAAAAAAACAAACACACCTCCTCGGTAGGCAAAAACACCTACAAGAACAAAACACGACGACCTCCGCCTCCCTACGGGGGGCACCGAGGCTTCTGTTAAAGACTTGTGAAGATGAAAAACCACTAGATTATGGTAGGTTAATTTTCATTTTTGACTTTTTTATCGCTTGATGCGTTGTATGCTGATGTTATTTGCGCGATATAAAGCCAGGTTTAAGTTTCCGTAAGAATATCTCAGTTTCCCGAGTGGAGCTGTATTAACCAGTCTTTTCCTCCGGCCACAGCGCCGCTGGCAGAGGCAGACCAGCGGGTAGATGAGAGTCACAGAGGTACGTTAAAACAGATGTATACAGTTTTCTTCATCGTCTTGTATGAATTATATTGTTACTTGCTCACTTTCCTAGTAAAGCTATGCTAACAAGTATTTTCCTCCCGCAGCGCACTGGCAGACCGGCAGGGAGACTCGTGAAGACAAAATAAAGCAGTAAGAGAACATTAAATTTTTAGGTCAACTTTAAAACACATGTAATCACATTATTTGTTTTATACCAATGCTATCTGTAAGGTATAAATGCGTTTGGGTGAATAAATGTCTGTAAGAACATCGGATGGACTGTATTTGTGTCATTTTGTTAGGTTAGCTTCAGCTACAGAGGATGTGTTGCGCAATTGTTAATTGGGTTTCTTTCTTTAGTAATGGCATTCATTCTCGCAATCGGAATCTCTCTACATAATATACCTGTCTGTTATGTAGTGCCCTGCTATAACGACTTGATGCGTTGGTCGGTTGACTGTGTTATTTAAGGGTTTTCTTAGAGGTGAGACTGGCAGCAGTCTGAATTCTGAAAGAGATGGGATTAATTATGTAGGACGCCACTGAAGGCCTAGGTGTAAAATGCACGGCCCGCCACTGTACAAAGGGCTCTGTATTCAGACACTCTAAGGTAATAAAGTTATATTAGTATGGTTTTCTTACTGAGAGTTGGACTATTCAATGATGATGGACTGTTTAACGCCCCCTTGAGGAATTATATTGTGCATGCTAGAATGTGCTGGAAAGTGCGTAATAAGAAGCGTCAGTTGTTGTTATGAATCCGTAGAGTGTGGAGAGCACGAGATTTTTCCTCATTTCCTAGAGTGGTGTTATTTAGTCATGTGCGTGCATCTAAAAAAAACACACACATACTTGCATATTTCTAATGGAAATAAATCCTAAGTGAAAGCAAGTAGCATCTTCGTTGCATTTTGACAAGACGTACCACAGTGATTAATTCAACCCGAACCACATTAGTCACTACAAAACATTGGTCCTTCGAGCTGGATACCAGAGGATCAGAGAAGGACAGGTCACTAATGTGCCTCCTAAGCATCGAATACAGCCTCCAGCCTGGTTAGAGGATTATGAGGTTTCTCTCCCCCGCTATGACCAACAGTCTCCAGCTACTCATACATTCCCTCATCCCAGAGAGTTACAGGAGCCTCACACTGAAAGGGTAGCCAAGATTACCCCTCTCACTTATCAGCCATTGAGTGACTATGCCACAGGGACAGACCAGAGATTCGTAAGTCACTCATTACACATTGGACCATGATATGAGAGTACACCTGAATCTCACCCAGTCACAAAGGTGGATGTATCAGAGATTCTGAGAATGGTTCAGGAGCTTAAACGAGAAAATCAACAACTTTAGTCTACCATGCTAGATATGCAGCAGCAAATGAGTGCTAACACAGCATGCTCACTCCACCAAAGATCAGTGCCATATGACAGAGCCCAGTCATAAGCAAGTCGAGCCCCTTCACCAGATTATGAAGAATGGCCACTGTCACCTGTAGTGGATAACGATATCCTTCCTCCTTCAGTGAATAAACAAACCCTACCTCCTAGACACAACATACCCAATTTGGTGGCGGAATTAACTACTAGACTTCGAAAATTAGGGAATAGAGATCAAACTCCCTCATGTCCATGCCCCTGAGTACTGTGAAACTGAGAGCTACCCTATGGCAACAACTCCACAACAGAGGGCACACAACTATCCACTTTTCAGGCACCACCGAACAGCACCTACAAATAGTACGCCATGCTATAGAGATACTAGACAGCATCCTTACTACCTTCAGCAAGAGAAGATATAGAGAGGCTGTAAGCCCACAAGCCCTGACTTCAGTAAGGGAGACCCCACAGGAATTCACACGACTGAAGGTCTCATTAGACAATCTTCTACCCGAGGATGCTACTAAGAGATTTAAATATCAAATTCTCTTAGAACACTTGAAGTTTGAGGACACTCTTCTTACATCAATTCCAGTAGGCCCTATTCAGATACCATGGCCTCTCTCACTGAGCAATATGGGCAACCTCACTAGTTATCCTTGCGGCGGTCTGCTGACTTGATGGACGATCCTATTATCTGTAGTCATGAATCCAGTGGGTTCAAGAGGTTGCATTGAAAGTCAGAGCACTGGTAGGCATGCTGGACAAATTGGGGGATAGTGGCAGCGTTGAGCTCCAGTGTGGCTCACACGTAACAAGGCTGTTGTCCAAGTTGCCCCATAACTTACGAGCTGAGTTCAAAAGGTATGTGTTTCCCTTGAATATTCACATCCCCACTCTTTTACACTTTGTGGACTGGCTTGAATACAAGCTGAAAATACAAGAGATTGGTTTTGAGTTTCTTTGAGACAGAAAAGAACACCCTGACCAGAAGAGAGATAAACCAAAAATGTTCTGTCCCTACTGCACAAATACCCAGCATTATCTGAATTAATGCCAGAATTTCAGCCAACTCACCAAAGAACATAAACCTAATTGGATGAAAACAAATAAGAGATCATGATAAGCTCATCAGGCAGCACAGTGCCATTTAAAGACAAGTTGTAAGGTATGTAAGGGCAAACATCTCGAGGCACTTCATTAGTTAAATGAAAGACCAGTCAATGAGAACACTTATCTTGTCAGCAATGCCAGTGTGGTCCTGTACCTATACCGACTATTAGGTTGCAGTCAAGTACTGTTAAAGGTCACAAAAGTAATTCTTCGGAATGATGAACATGCCCTTGAGACATTTACCATTTTGGATCATGGCTCAGAACGCACCATCCTTTTGCAAGCAGCTGCTCAGAAACTGAAGCTACATGTCAAACCAGAAAAACTTGCTCTGACAACTGTTAGAAAGGACATGAGGATCATGCATGGTACTTCAGTCTCTTTCACCATCTCTCCAGCCTGTCAACCTCATAGAGTCTTTAAGATACACAGGGCATTTGCAGCAGACCAGTTGGGGCTCGCCGAACACACATGCCCAGCTGCCACTTTACAGCATAAATGCAGACACCTCAGAGGGCTGCCAATCCCTTCCTTTGATAGTATTCAGCCCCTCCTTCTGATCGGCTCTGACTATCCCCACTTATGCCGAGTTCACACTGCAACGATTTTCCCAACGTGTCGTATCGCCATTGTTTTCCACACATGCGTGACTACTAGGGTAGTACTCCTTTGCTGCTGTGTTCACATTGCACGATGGATCGGCGACAGGGGGTTTCACACTGCATGACTTCACTGTCAGGAAGAATCGCCGACAGCTCTGTCTGGTCCGCAAACTACGTTTCACAACAAAACACACGCGAGAAGTGATAAGGAAATAACGCGAGAACCCGCGTGCGTCAGAACGGAGTTCTCGCGAGCAAGACTGTAATTATTTTAAATATATATAGCCCACAAATTGTCTGTGACTGATTTCCAGCTACAAAAAGAAAAACAGATTATGCAGGAGGGAGATGCAGGGGATTGTGTGTTCTGCAAAGAGAGTTGGAGGTAAATAATTTTGCTGTAACTGTTATGCTGATGTTGTGGCTTGTCAAGCAAATGTTTGTGCTTGTTTCTTTATGATATAATTGTTCATATATCTATTACAATACTGATATTCTGGTCTATCACTCCTCCCCGAACTTCCGCTGCCCTGTATCTTGGTCTCATCATTGCTGTAGGTCATCGCCGATTGTTTTTTCATTCCAAAATCATTGCACACAACGTGTGGTGAATCGGCGACAGTCTCCAAGATATTAGCTGTCAAGAGTATTTCGTCGGGTGTCCGTCTGATGCAATCGCGATCCGCCCTATTCTCGTCTTGATATTCCACTGCGTAGATTGTCACTCGCGTGCACAGCCCGATTTGCCCCGATTCGGGCATTGTGGTGATTTCACAAAACCGGTGGCGAGTGAAAAATCGGGCTAAAAATCGTGCAGTGTGAACTCGGCATTAGCTACCCCAATTGAGCCTGCATGCTTGGGACCTCCTGGTGGACCTGCAGAGGTTAAGACACGACTAGGCTGGGCAGTCCAACAGCCTGCTAAGCTTGTGCAACATCAACTTCTGACCCAGCAATGTCTCAACATATAGATGTGTTCCCCTTCCAATAAGCTGTTCAGACATGTTGAGAAGCTCTGGCAATTTGATGTACTGCCCTACAGGAGTGAGAATCTTGCCACCAGACCCAAAAAAGATCAAGAGGCCATCAACCTGTTAGATGCAAGCCGAATCGATATCAATGGGACACAACGCTATGCCACGCCTCTCTTAATAGTTAAGGACATGCTAAAATTACATGCTACAAAGCTAGCTGTAATGCTGAATCTGTGTAGCACAGACAACCGTCTGGCTAAAGATCCTATAAAGTCAGAGGCTTACAGAGTTGAAATTCACAGACTGTTACAGGCAGGCTATGTGGTTGAAGTACCAGAGCAGGACAGAGCTGTTTTCAATTGTTCTTTCTCATACAGAGGCAATAACCTGAATGACCTGCTTTTGCCTGAACCAACTCTGAGGTCCTCCTTACTTGGTGTGTTGCTGCAATTCCGGGAGCACGCTGTGGCCTTTAACAGCGATATAAAGGGCACGTTCCATCAAGTAAGACTACTGCCTGAGGATAAACCCCTCCTCTGATTCTTATGGCATTATCTGAAGAAAGGGTAACCCCTAGCATCTACGAGTGGCAAGTGCTCCCATTCAGGACTACCTGCAGTCTGTTTTGCACTATGTATGCACTACCGAAGCACATAGTTGACACAGTCAGCCAGGAGACAATGTCCGCCACTCCTTCAAAAGGTGTTTCTATGTAGATAACTGCCTACAGAGTGTCGCAACACCTGATGAGGCTAAAGTGCTGGTGAACACACTGAGGAATCTGTTGGCAGATGGAGGATTTGAACTACAACAGTGGGCATGCAAGTTTCCTAATATGATTGATCATCTGCCAAAGGAAGCCAGATCAGAAAGCAGTGAACTTTGGCTTAACCAAACTGAATCAGATCCTCAAGAACTTGCATTAGGATTACGTTGGATGTGTCAGTCTCATACTCTTGGATACCAAAACTGCCTTGATGACTGTCCAACTCCCACAATGAGAAATGTATACAAGGTAGTAGTGAGCCAGTATGACCCACTCAGGTTCCTTGTTCCCTATATCACTCGGGCCAAGATTCTTATACAGAGTCTGTGGGTTAAGCAAAGAGAGTGGAATGACCCACTACTGCCAACTGACATTCTTCTAACATGGCATGATTGGCAAAGAAAACAGCAACACCTTTCCCGATTCACACTTCGAGTTCCCAATTAGATTCCCTTAACTGTAGTCAACAAGTACATGTCTTCAGAGATGCCTCTGAAAAAGCCTATGGGTCTGTAGCATACATGCACACAGAGGATCCAAAGGGAGGTGTTGAGGTAGCTTTCCTCACAGTCAGGTCAAGAGTATCCCCTAATTGCCAGTTATCTGCGCCTTGGTTGGAACTGTGTACAGCTGACTACATTACTTGTGGGAAGGCTCTAAAGGAACTAGCCACAGACAAAACATAGAGACAAGGACCAGAATACCTCTGGCACTCGCCCTGCTACTGGCCCATTTCCCCCGACATAAGCACATCTGGGAATCCTGCTGAATTGAAGAAGCCTACTTTCTGTATTCATGTAAAAGTTGTTGATGTTCAGTCCTTGCCTGACCCACATCAGTTTAGTAGCTTTAAAGCCTTAGTTGAAGCAGCAGCACTTCTATGTCATGGGGCGGCAGATAAAGAAGGGGATCAGCAGAAAGAGACATTCTAAGGAAAGTTCAAATTGACAGCTTTCCCAAGGACTTCCACTCTATAGTCACAGGTAAACCAGTACCGTCCTCTAGCCGCCTGATAACATTGGCACCCGAGTATGACAGTACAGTGGGCCTCATTTGTCAATAACTGGATGCAGATGTCATCCATCCAATTGTCCTAGATCCATCCCACAAAAGTACCAAACTTCTCATTCAGGACATAGACAAAAAGCTTCATCACCCAGGTTCAGAACGGGTCTTTGCAGAGTTCCACCGTAAATATTGATAAACGGCAGCAACACTCATGCCCTTATTGTTAAAGGTGGCGAGCTAAACCACCAGTGCCTCAGGTGGCCGATCTGCCTCAGGCCAGACTGCAGATATTTAAACCAAAATTCTTCTCTACAGGAATGGACTGTTTTGGCCCCTTTACTGTTAAAATAGGTAGACAATGTGAGAAACGTTGGGGCATCTAGTTTATATGCCTGACAACCCATGCAGTCCACATCGACCTTTTAAGCAGCCATGATACTGACTCATTCCTGATGGCTCTAAGATGCTTCACAAGAATCATTCAAATCATTGTGTCCTGCCCTGCAGACAGAGCTTGCCAAAAAGCAAATACAATTTAGATTTAAATCTTCCCAGTAGTCCCCATTTTGGAGGAGTATGGGAACGTGAGATTAGATCTATCAAGTCTGCCCTGTATGCCACTTCACAAAGGCAAAGCATGACAGAGGAAGTCTTGAACACCATTCTCATTGAAATAGAAGGAATACTGAATTCGAAACCTATGGGTTACGTTTCCACATACATTGCCGACCTCAACCCGGTGACTCCAAACCTTCTTCTCATGGGGCGGCTAGACCCATCACTCCCGCAAACAGTTTATCATGGAACTGAGCTCTTAAGCCGCCGTAGGTGGAGACACTCTCAAGTGCTTGCTGATCAGTTCTGGACACAATTAACAAAGTACTACCTGCCCAACCTACATACTCATGATAAATGGCAGAGGGATAAAGACCAAGTGCAACCAGACATGATTGTCATGAATACGAAGGGCTCTGTATTCAGACATTCTTAGGAAATAGAGTTATATTAGTGTGGTTTTCTTACTGAGAGTTGGACTATTCAATGACTATGCTAACTAACTAAAGTCATGCAATGACTAATGACTGCTTAATGCCCCCTTGAGGAATTACAGTGCATGCTAGAATGTGCTGGAAAATGCATAATAACAAGCGGGAGTTGTTGTTATGAATTCGTAGAGTGTGGAGCGCACAAGAGTTTTCCTCATTTCCTAGAGTGGTGTTATTTAGTCATGTGCGTGCATCTAAAAAAAACACACACATACTTGCATATTTCTAATGGAAATAAATCGTCAGTGAAAGCAAGCATCATCTTCGTTTGACCAGACATACCACAGTGATTAATTCAACCCGAACAACATTGGTCACTACAACATATTAATACTATTACTATCTCTTCAAAGAACTGCATTATTATCATACATATTTAGCAGTAAGCATAAGTCACTTGTAAGTCTTACAGTGTGCAATTACATGTACAGGGCAAACATCAAGAAAAAAAATCAACTTTAAACTTTAAAGTCAGTATCATGCTATTATAGTATTATACTAAATATATATATTCATTGTGTGGTTTATTTATTTATTTGAATTACAGGTTTGTAGGCAATTTGGAAAATTATTTTAATTTGACCATGTTTGAGAACTTTATTTTCTACTTCTCCCAATAATGTGGAGACAGTCCACCTAGCACTAGCATGCTGATGTTTTAATGTAATGATGGATTATGATCATTCTGCTGAATCATATATCATTGTCTTGGCTGCACATCATCTAGTTGTTCTCTCATGTTTGGTCTTTTTATGTGAGTAGGCCTCACCCCTTCCCTTTACAGTTCAGATAGAAGGCAACTGGGATAGGTTCTGAACAATAGAAATACACAAATTGCTGTTCATAAACATTTCTTACCATCCACAAAATAGTTAAGTTCATAAAATAATATTTCGTTTTGTCCTCATGAGAAAGTGTTAATTTGGTTGTTCTTCCTAAACATTTCTGGCCACAGTGTAATTTGCAGCATCACAAAGAAAACATAAGCCCTAACTTGTTATCTGGGTCACAGATAACAGATCAGATTATTTAGAGAGTGAGAGGGGAGTTTGAATTAAGAATGGACTGCTGCTGTACTCTTGAACTGATTTGAAGCAGATCATAGAGCTCCACTTGTGAAAACATCCATATGAAGGTTCACAGCTGGAATGTCTTTAGATCTGGAAATGCTTATGCAAGGAAGGTCAGAGTTTAACACACACACCCCCCCACAACACACACACAGACCGAGAGAGAGAGATTATGGAAGGTGAGAGACAGAAGTCAGCAAAAGTATTGGTCCCTGAAGAAAAAGAGAGAAAAACCATGAGAATGATATAAAATGTGTTAAGACTGGCAGAACATGTTGACTATAAAACCAGCCATGTGGTTTTAAAAATGAAAGAGCTGAATCATCATGTCTCCAAAAATGCAGTGAACATTCATACAAACCTCTTCTCAAATTGAACATACCATAAGAGTAAAATGATAATCTGTTCACACCAAACGTGATGCTAAACATTTGTACCAGATAAGGAATCTGCAGAAATTGCTGGAGACCCATGAAGATCAGAAGGCTTGAAAGAGGTTGCTGCAGATTAGGGAGGAAATGAACAACTTCATAAGATTTTACAGTAATACGTTGTGACTCCTATTACCCCATCTTATAATTTATCATTTACACAAGACCAGTCAAACTGATGATTGTGTTGGATCAGCCAAGGAAATAATGAGTTGGAAATTTGGAGAGTGAATGAGATGGAAAGATTGGCTCTTGTAAGAATGGTTAAGTGTCAGTTTATGTCGTTGGAAGGGAGATGTAACCTGATCGGTTTCTCCTGAACTTCCATCTAATGTAGTTATTTTAGACAGTTGAACTTGATAAGAGTTACATTGAGTCATCATTTGGCCAGGTTAATATTCAAGAAATTAAAAAAATAAAATAAAATAATAAAGTAGCGATGTTAGCGAAGAGATGTTCTCTTGACCCCATGAATAGTAAGAACTTGTTACAAGTCTTCCATTCTTGGTTAGATGGCCAGCCTTCTTAATGCATTAGGGTTGGTAAGATTACTATGGAAGTCTGGGCTTGGCCTTGTGAATTTCTGGAGAAGTACCTGGCTTGAAATTGCTCACCCTGTTGCTCTCTTTTCATCTGGTTGTCAAGACAGATGGCTGGATCAGTGAGGCTCTCAGAACCTCAGCACAGGATTTCTTGTGGTCAACTCAACCTTCAAAATCCCTAGACAGTGTTTAATAGAAAGTTGTGATGGTTGTAGCTGTGCAGCCACTGTCTGGACCTCAACCACATATTTGGCCAAAGTGCAACACCTCTCATGCAGGTTGAGAAGACACATTGAGCCACTCCCTGGCTTTGGAAAGGTTGATTTAAATTCTTCACTGAAAATAATGATATCACAGCAGAGTGTACTGCTCCCAAACGGCAGTGGCACTGTAGGTTAGTCCCAGTGAGTAGATGATATACACCACCTTTGATTGATTGTTGGGAAACTTGGACCTGACATTCACAGGCCAATGTATACACTTTTAAAAATAAAGATTCAAAAAAGGGTTTTTCTCAGCAAGGCCGTAGAAGATTATGATTCCCCAAATAACCTTTCAGTGAACAATTCTTAAAATAAATTTTTTCTTAGTGTGAAGAACTTTGTATGATCGAAAGATCACTTTCCACATAAGAACCGTTTTGTACAATGGAAAAGTTCATGGATGTTAAGAAGTCACCATGAAATCAAAATTCTCCTTCTTTTTTTTAATGGAATATTGCATTGTTTATTATAAATAATTTATCCATGAACTTCATTATTTTTTTAAGTCATGTGCCCTCGTAATCTTTATCAAAAACATTAATATCCCCTCCCTCCTACAACGACATATCTTCTCTCCGGCACGATCTATGCGCAGGGCTGAGCTAGTGAAGTGAGGGGTAAACGCTGGGATACACGACAGGGGGAAAAGTTGACACCAGTCATGAGGGAGTACGTTACCCTTAAACATTGAAAAGATATTATGATATTACGACAACATTACTCTTAGGACAACTCAATTTTTTCATGAATATGACTTAACGCACTCAGTCATTCAGGGCATCTCTCTCTCACTCTCTCTCTCTCTTTCCACGCTGTTAAGGCATGTTTTGTGCCATTGATCGTCATCGTCATCCTTAATAAATAACACATTTATTCATGCTTGGTCGTCGGCTGTGAATCCAGTGGAGAAGAGAAATCCCCCACAATTAACTGCAAATTGGCATTCAGATCTGCCTCCATTTTGTTAGCAACGCCCCAACTTCCAACGATCCAATCAATTCCCAAAGGACGAAATCAAGTCCAGCCCTCTCATTTCAGATGCCGTTTCACACGGATATACGTCACAGTAGAGAAAAAAAGACAATTGCGACATCTGTTTCATGCCGACTTTAAAGGTTCTTCATGGAACCATCAGTGCCAATAAAGAACCTTTATTTTAGATGTTTGGCCAGGTAGTTCTGCACTTGCTTGGATCCCTACAGTAGCACTCTGGAGCTAGTAACTGTAAAGCCCTTAGGATATAGTGGGCTGTGTTGGCACCTGTAGTGATCCCTCAACCTAAGACATTTTTGTTGACCATTGTTAAGGTTTGTGTTATTTTTTAAATTGTCTCAGAGTGGCCTTGTAGATGGTCATAATTTGATGGAAGACCTTTTCATGTCTGTCCATTGTTTCTTTAATCCTACCATGTTTAAAAAACAAACTTGGGTTTCAGTGTTGGTTGGTTGGTTGGTTGGTTGGAGTTTCCTCCCCTACAATGCAGTCCAACTTGCTGGGTTACCCAAATGTAGACAGCAAGGGCTAAAAAAAAAAATTAACAACAAAGGTTTTCTTACAAATATCACAGTGTGCAAAGGGACATTAAACTCAAGACTGAGTAGTGAGCCAATAAACCAAGATAAATTAAATAAGGGAACCGATAAGAACAAATAAAACACAGGTCTGCATGATAATTTATAAATCAAACAGAAAAGGAAGTAATGACAATTAAAAAAAAAAAAAACATGCTCAAAATAATGGCCTATAGTGGCCTTCATTGAAAATGATCCAATTCACTTCAATGGGAAGCGATGTTGGTATCGGTAAACCCCTACCAAGAAGCCTTTGGAGGTCACCACTAAGCTCTCTATTAACAAATGTCACAGTTTGAGCAGCCAGGTGTGAGGAAAGAGTTAGAGAAGCTGTAGCTAACCATGAACAGAACAGAAAATTAGCAACTAGTTAACGGGTACACGCTGCACGATTTTAGCCTCAATTTTCAATCAGCGACAGTTTTGTGGAAATTGCAAATGCCCAAAATCAGAGGCAAATCGCTGCTTGTTCGTGCAAGTGAAAATTGTGTAGTGCAGTAGTTCTCAAACTGGTGTATGCGAGGAGGTACATGAACAAAATGTACCGTTAATTTAATGATATTACCCTCTTAAATAACATTTAGCAGAGTGTGTGTTTCTTACAGGCAAAATATATAAGCGTGTGCCCCCTCTAGTGTACAAACAAAAAATGGTAGTGCCATAAAAGGTCAAATCCATGACATCCAATCAAATTACCCCATATTTTCTGGTAAAAAAAATGTATGCATAAGTGCACATCTTGACTTCCCACAAGTAAGTTTATTGACATCACAAGGCTATAGGTAACGAAGCAGTAAGTAAAATGGACCAGTGGCCACAAAAAGCTCGACCTGCAGTCACAGAATAGTTCTACTCGCAGCTACTCGCTGATCAACAACCCTCTGACAGCAGTACCCCAGGTCCCTCTGACAGTACTTCAGTAGCGAGCGTGAATGCACCACATGCTATGGCTGACACTGACAGCAAAGCATTTGAAGCTAAAACGCCATCTCACCATTACTAGCAGTCCAAACAGACCATCAATGAGGCGTAAATATGATGAGAAACATATTTCATTTGGCTTTACATACATTGGCACTGAAGAAAACCCTCAGCCACACACACACACACATATATACACTGTATATGTATATATATATACACACAGTGCATGCGAAAAAAAAAAGTTTGGCAACCCCTTGCCGAAAATGTGAATAATTTTAACAAAATAAGAGAGCTCATGAGATTTGCATGTTATTTTTTATTTAGTACTGCCCTGAGTAAGATATTTTACATAAAAAATTTTACATTTAGTCCAAAAGAAAAAAAAAATATATGAAATTATTAAACCAACCCCATTCAAAAGGTTGGGAACCCTTGGTTCTTAATGGTGGGGTTCTGCTGTTATGTCCCCACCAATGTCAAAAGCTATGCCCTTGGCGCAAATACTTCCCCAATGCAAACAACTGGATTCGCCATCCATTCTCTGACACCCCCACAGCACACCTGCTCATTTCTGAACAAGAAAATCTCATTTAAATCTCAACTGTAAAAAGTTTGAGAACCACTGGCTTTGTGTTTATTTACACAGACACAATCTGAAGACGTGCTGATGTGTCACCCTATGCCTGTGAGATACCATGCGAGCTAACAAATTCGAACAGGAATAAATACATTCTCACGCAGAATTGCGGATCTTACATTATTCCGGCCGTATCAATTCGTGCCTGGTTGTGGTTGTGAAACGTAGTTTTGGTAGTTCAAAGGGGTCTTCAAACCTTGCTCCAGGATTCTCACGGTCCCTGTAGCTTACTTTCCATCCTGCTTTATCACAACTGACTAAGGCTGCATCCGAAAACTTAGGCAGCTTCCTTGCGGCCCTCGCTCCGATAGGCAATGACTTTGAAGGCAGCGTTTTTGCATGAAGGCACCTCATGAAACTGATTTTGGACAGGCTTCTGAGGCAGCGTAATGGTTTAATGATCTACAACAAAATAGAACGAGTTTTTGTGAGAACTAAACAAATATTTAATTACTATAATACTGATTTCTCGCTAGAAATAACATTAAAAGTGCAAAAAGTTAGTCAGAAATATACATTTACACACAAACTGACCACCAAATGCAACTTTCAGATGCCATCTTTATTTTTTAGCTCAACCATCACGGAATGGAATGCACAGGATTGTGGGATATCAAAGGCAGTGAAGGATACATCTATGCTGCCTTCAAAATTCGATCAGAAGAAGGTACCTCCGGAGACAGGAAGTAAAGCAGAATTTGGATTCGGACATGCCTTGATGCCTTCCTGCCTTGGATTTAGAGTTTTTGGATGCAGCCTCAGAGTTTTCAAGCATTCCTAAGGACCTTGATTAGCTGGTGCAGGTGTGTTCGATTAGGGTTGGAGCTACAGGAGAGAGGGTCTCCAGGAGCAGGGTTGAACATTTTAAATATGTGGGGATTAAAGAAGCAGCAGATCATAGTCAACCCACTGCTTTTATTATTGAACTGATATTTGTGCTGGACAAAGATGAAATGAAAAATGTAAATGAGTACGCAACATTCCTCCACCCTTAGTAAATGCCCAGGAATTCTATGTGGCATTGTGCTATACCAGCGTTTTGGGGAAGAGGGTGACTCATTCTGTCATGAAGTTTTGACTTATTCTGCTATATGTGATGTTCCCTGGGGGCAAGAGAACTGAACCAGGTAAACCCTTCAGAGAACATCCTATTGAAAAACAATCACAGAAGCAGTCTCCATCCCAAATGCTCAGTCTGTAAAATAGCATAAGGAGTAGACAAGGAGTCTTACCCAGATCTTGTCATGGAGCAAAACTTCCTATCCAGCAATTTGATGTCTTCTTCATTTCCTTATCTTTGCTTCCTAAAAGGTCTTTCAGGATTTGAATGGACCTTTACAAGTTTAGTTCAACCACTTTTGCTCAATAATTGGTTTCCATTTCTTTTGTCAGCAATGACATCAGCATTGAAGTGTGAATTGTTGACTTTACATACAGTGTCGCAAAATTACATAGCGATATTCCAGGTTAAATACATAAACTCTGTTAATAGCGTATGTGTTTGTGTATGTGCTGTGGTAATTACCACTGACAGGTTTTAAAATGACTTCACAACACATTTAAAGTGAAAGCCTTGTTAAGATTTACATTGGAACGATGTTTTGAAACATCAGGAAATGTCTTGTTTTGTCTATCCATTTGATGTCCTCAGCCACCCAGTATGGTGTCTGCATTTTAAAATGAATTACCCAGGTTGTTTAAAATGGAAGCACAACACCAGCTTAACTGGAAGACTGCACTTGAAGGTTCAGACTAAATGCAAGAGCAAAATGATTAAATTAATCACTGACATAAACAGCACAATTGATGATGAACAGGGCAAAATATACCGCACTGTTTAGCATCACCCACAAACAGTCACCACATCTTTGGCAAATGAAAAGTCACTGAAATCTATGTGAGTTGGAAATATCAGCTGTTTTAGCACCATTGTGTACCTTATTTCTTGAACTTGTAACAACTCTTAACAATGCTGATGCTTGAACAATAACATGAAGCTCTGCTGAAAAAATTGCTATTATATGAAGCTTGGAAGTTCAGAGCAGCATCTGTTTTATCAATCATTATCTCTTGGAGAAAAGACTTCAATAGGAGGACAAGGTGAGAGGAGTTTTTTTTTTGCAGGGGAAGTTTCTTGTTTCTCCATTTAGGACAGCATTCTAAGTGAAACATCTCTTCCTTTCTGTCTGTTTCTCTGCCCCTCACTGCATGAGCCATAAACTGTCCACCCAGACTTCAAAGATCTTTGCCAGATCAATGTAAGGGCAGATGGCTTTTGTTTGAGTCTTGTTGGCATCATGGAAAAGGATTGCTTGAGTTCTAGCAAAATCAGGGATGATCAGAGAGCAGTTCTTGACACCAACATTAAGCCTAGTGACCCTGTATTTTGCAGGCTAATTGAGGAGGATAATACTACTAAATACATATAAATTGGCTTGTCCCAGGAGTTAAAGAAGAATATTTTTCCCCCGAAATGATGCTTTGCGTTGACCAGTGTGTTACAGGCCAAGTCAAATCAAAGTCAGGCTGAGTCTCTTTGAGCATTTAGAAATACATAGGATTTTGATTAATATAATATTTTGAATAATATCATAATTCTTGTAGTTCAGATAAATCTCTGTGCATCATCAGTTCCTTGTCCAGTCCCAGTCCTTTGCAGATCTGCATAAGGAGACCTGAGCAGCATCCAGAACACAATACAACAGTGAAATGTTTGAAATTCTGTTCAAATGCATCATTTTGCAAACCAATTATTATTTTTTTTTGCTATCCAGTTTATACACTAATTTCCCATATTAGGAGCGACTTTTGTCAGACACTGCAGTTTTTGGCCTTTGTATTTTTTTCTCAGGAATAAAACAGACACATACACTAACCAGAGGCATTCCGTCCATATAAGCTGTGAATGCTCTGCATACCCAGGCCCTCTGAGAGAATTAGTTTGTGGGCTTATTAATATAAACATGATTATAAATGATCCCTTTTCATTTGAGATGTAACTTAAAGTTAATAAAATGGGGTGAATAATTATGTAAAATAATTTTTTTGCCAAACAACAGTAATTTTCTGTAAATTGGTGCCATTACGGCAGCTTCCGGGTGAGCGGATAACCAGCAGCTTTGGCGCCTCAGCTCTATTGCTATGACTCGTCATGATTTTTGCACGTTCTCATAGGTTTGCTGGCATGCGGCTGATTTCATTTGTTAGGTACGCTGTCATGCGTCTTCGCCCACCGCGGCAAAATGCCTGTTGCTTCCAGATCTCGTGTGCCAAACATCAACTGCGTTTGGATTCAAACTACTCAAC
The DNA here is from genome assembly GCA_018155175.1 of Sinocyclocheilus anophthalmus. Taxonomy (NCBI): domain Eukaryota; kingdom Metazoa; phylum Chordata; class Actinopteri; order Cypriniformes; family Cyprinidae; genus Sinocyclocheilus; species Sinocyclocheilus anophthalmus. The sequence goes on along the minus strand of JADLZN010011376.1, from coordinate 1,670 downwards.
TAAAAAAAAATTCAACAATGTACAGTGTATTTCATGCTTTCCTCAGCAAAGCAAATGTTGAAAGTCTATGAACACATAGATTCTTAAATTTCTATCCTCGACAATGGCCAATATACATGATTACATACATATACAGTAACTAACAAACAAAGCCACAACAGAAACTAAAATCCTCCGAACACTTTCTGAAGATTTTATGTTCCCTTTGTTTCCTTATCTTGTGTCGCTTACAGTGACAGTTCTTCTCTGATTTTATTGTTTTTGCATGTGTACTTGGCATTAGTTTACATACACAAAAATTATTGTGGTATTTTTGCCATGGTCTGTTGGTCTGTGTCACCCGGGTGAGAATTCCCCCTCGGGAACTCGAGCTGCGTCGAAACGCTATAGGAACGCCTTCAGTGTGACCACGCTCTGAATCACGTGTGTAATCAGTCCAATGGACGGGCGAGACGTAACGGGCGGGGTGACGTAGAGACCAGGAAGCATAAAAGCACGTGCAGTGAAACCGGCATCAGCTTTCTGTCATTCAGCAAAGCGCTCTGTGTGTGTGTCAGTCGCTATCAGTTGTGAGTCTTATTTAGTGGTTGTCCACTTATAAGCTCCATTATTCAAAGCTCATTCCAAATAACCATTTGGGCGAGAGCATCACGCGTTCAGCTATATTTCGGGTGCGGACACACACAGTTTGTGTTTTGTCTGCTTGGGAGCGAAGCACGCAGATGGAGCTGACTGTCCGCATTGCGAGCGTTTGTTACTGTCTTGCTTCACTCTCGGAAGGCTCTCTTTGAGGAGGAAGCCTTCACCGGCATTTCCCGTGGAGCCGGCCCTTTCACCGAGGTGGAGTGGTGGCTGTGCACGTGGGGTTTGCATATGGATCCGGTGGAGGGAATGAAGATGGGCGAGTCGCTATCTTCTTCCTCACCCACCAGATCCAGCACCTGCTCTCGGGGAGATGGCTCGATGCTCCGCATGTCTTCCTCCAAGGAGGTTAATATGGAGGGCATCGATGAGCTCACCAGTTGCACAAGCATCAGTTACACAAGCATATTATGACTAATATTATAATGAGCCGCATTAATGGGGAGCGGAGCTCACGCAGTCGGCTCTCTCTCTCTCGAAAAAAGAGCTGATTCCCGCTGTTAAATGCTCTGAGGAGTGTGTCCGTGCCTGTGATCTTGCGGTTCCGGTCCCGCTGCTGCTGAGGCATGGTGGCGATTGAGATCGCGGGCATCGCACATGATCTGGCGGACGGTTTGGAGACGGGCTCTCCCTATCTCCACACGCATTCCCTAGATCTAGTGCTCTCTTTCATGGTTCGGAACCCTGCGCTGAGGTTTCTTCCCCCTCTGAGTGAGGGCTCGCTGCTGCAGCTATCTTTCTCCGAGGAGATTGATATTGTTTTATAACCGAGCGGCTCGCGCGCTGCCGAGGCAACGCGTGTATTACATCATATTCGTTTTTTGATGTGAATCTTACCACACCATACTGTGTTTACTTGTTTGGTTGTTTGGCTGCATTTAATTCTGAGAAATTAAATTAAGTATTTATCTGACTATGAGAATTTAGATATACAGGGGCTCTTGGGATAAAAAAAAATCTTGAGTAAGAGCACGTGTTTACCTCTCTTCCTCTGAGGAGTTTGAGGCGGTCAGCAGGGGCTGCTGGGA
>JADLZN010011375.1:0-11914 GCA_018155175.1 Sinocyclocheilus anophthalmus | reverse complement strand
ATATGTATGCAATGAATATAATATGTTAAACATTCAGTATTAACGCCTTTATAGCTGATGTGCGTGAGCTGATAAGCTAAGCACGCTGAGTGGATTGAGCGCGCTGCGTCGCAGATGCGCGAGCTTGTCGAGTGATACCTTTCTCACAGACATCACTGGAAAACTTGTAGTTCGGTCAGATATGTCAAAAACAAGCAAGTAAAACAATGCACAAGTTACTTAACTGGGGAGAGAGAGAGAGAGAGAGAGAGCACCGAGAACGAGGAGGCGGCCAGAGAGAGAGCAATTCTGTTGTGTGATTTTTGATGTTCACTCACTTAGCACACATACGCATCATTTGGATTAAAACTAAATCGTAAAAATAAGACCATTTATAGGGGTATTCACTATAAACATAATTTATTTTCAACCTTATGCATACACTACTTTCTGGAGCCTGTGAGCGAAAGTGAATCTATGCCGTTGTGTGAAATGCAGCCTAGGCTGTACTATTATCTGCAATCATGTACAAATAGTGCACGCGTTCGCTCTGTGTTTAGAGCTTGTCCACTTGACGTGTTTATGACAGTATAGGAGATGCGCTTTGCGAAATATAATCGCCCAGCCCACGTTTTCAGATGAAAAGACGCCCGACTTCTAATTTCTGAAAACTATCACAGTCAGGCGATTTATATTTTTACGATGTGGCTTCCCCTGCATTATTACAGCAAAGCGCGTGATTACAGTACTAAGCCGCTGCTCTAATGCTATTAAATTAAAGATGATGTACCATAGAGCAAAAAATGAACAGAGAAAGTAACAAAAACTTGTAAAATACATTTTACTGGGCATAATTAAGCCCTGTGCAAATATCCGACCGAGGTATCACGTTAAGAAACTAAAATGATTCTAGTAGACCAGCTATATTATAATATTTTTTTTATCTAGGGAGGTGCAGCGAACAGGCTATAGCTTCTTATGCCAGCCTGAGGGATAGCAAAAATAATGGGTAAACTGTACAAATCCATACCCAAAAATTAAACCAGCCCCACAACTGATACAAATTTACGGGGACCAAGCATTATACAGACCAAGTCTGGAGAAAAAAACCTGAAGTTGAGGATTTAGCATGAAGATCTGACGGTGACAGCCTGCCAGGAGACTACAGGCTGTCATTAATGCTAAGGGTTGGCCGACTAAGTATTGATAGTTGTGTAAATAATACTGTCATACTAACAGCTGTATGAATAATTTTTGGTTCATTGTAATCCATTACATACCTTTCTAACAAAGTTATCTGACATTATCAGGATGAATTTGTTCTGACACAGTTTAAAAGCAGTCTGGTTATATTTTATTCTACCAGTATTATAAACTATAGCAAAGAAACTGTTGATAATGCTGAGAAATGTTGTGACTGTATCTAGTGATAAATTAAGTTACCAACTAACATCTATACCTCTTGTTTTCGCCACACCGCTTTCTGTACAAATATTTAAAAAATGTAAAAGATGCCACATCAAAATATCGGTTATCGGTATCTCAGCCGCTCATTCGGCAAGATAGCCAAAAATAAAAGTATCTTTTGTATCGGGCGGAGTACTGGAAAAACGTGCACGTATCGGTCGCATCCCTAAGTCTAGTTAACAATGATGAACAAATGTTTACTGCGACACAAAGCGTGCTGTTACTGACTTCAAAGTTCAGTAGTTCAGATCAGTGATAGTCAATCATGTGTCCCTCCCATTGACCTTTCACTGGTAATATTTTTATATTACTGTGTTGCCTAAATAAAATACAAATTAATAAATAAATAAATTTCCACTTCATTTTATAGGGCTGCTTTGACACAAATTTCACGATGCGATTCGCATTCTCATTAACAAAGCCTGACGCCGGTGCATTCGAGTACAATTAACTGATTCGATTCAATCATCCGATTATTTGATATATATAGGCTACGTTTACTGCCAAATTTTTCTGCAAAGGAAAAAAAAAATCTCATCAACTAATGCCTGATAAAATATACAATGAGAGTACAGTTCGGTACCTACAATTACTATAATATTGAAGGTTAAAATTAAATGATTTGTTAAAATTTCACTTAATTAAGTTTTTAAAATAACAAAGTTACAATTACATAATAATATTTCTACTTCAATCTTACCCCACTTTTTAGAAATAAAAACTAATGGTGGCCCGTCGTAAAAAAAGAATGAAATTATTCACAAAACCATAAATGAATACATTGTAGAACAGTAAATTTTGTAATGTCAAGATGTATATGCCCGTGAATGTTTATTTTTCTATCTCGGACCTAATGAGCTTGTCATGCGTCACCGACATAATGTTTTTACTGAGTTTAATGTGATGTAAAGGGCCAGTGACATGGCTTACAAGCCCGTTATATTGATGTATTTGCTCGCCGCTACTTCTCTGCAGCAGAATGTCATCGCGAGGCTACTTACTAATGATTAACCATGGCTTCCCTTGAGTAGGAGACACGAGACACTGCCGTCCTCCCTTCTTATTTTTATCTCTCGAAATTCCCACCCTCCCCTCCCAATTTTTATTCCCCTTTATTCTTCTGCGGGTTGCTATGGATTGCGAGGAACACGCCTTTCAGCGTGACCGGTGTTTGAAGCATATATCTAAAAAAACGACAATAACATTGGCCGGCGACAACTCCAACTATGAGCTCCGTCAATACCGGTGTGACTATAGTATAAATAGCCGCCGGGATGAGCACGTCTTTCGTTCTTTTTTTCGTCCGCTTTCTGCGTTCTTTGCAAGCCTTAGAAACCTAGAAGGACGCCAGTGTCCGCTTCCCTACTCCGGGGAACCATGGTTACAAAGTAACCCTGCCAGGGGTTATCTTTTTCAAGGTAACGAACTTCGAAGCTGCGATCCTCTAGGGTGACGCTATGTCAGGTGGAACGCACGTATACCACTTCGGCGGCGCCACCTAGCTGAAGGGGAGGGGCCTATGACCCAGCGAAAACCCAGCGGCCCAACTAAAGTACCAACTCTACCATAGTACAGGGACAGGTGCCCCACTGGCGATGTTAGATCGGCCTGTTGTCAGCTGACATGGTATCCCCTACGTTTAAGGCCCAAAGCAGGAATAGATTCCTTTAAGGGGATACGGTCAAGTGCCTAGAATCATACTAGGTCTTGGCCTGTCACCCAGGGGGCAACCGCTTACTCTGCATGAGCTTGCTGAAGGAACTATCTCAACAGACCACTAGTAGCAACACCCTGTTAAGGAGTGAGCTCGTATCATGAAGGCCGATACATAAGGATGGAGATGGTGCCCGAAGGTGGAAGCCGAAGGGCTCTAACCAACTCAAGAAAATGGAGCCATGACAGCCACGGAACCGCGTGTCCCTACCACACAGAGCATTAGAAAGAAACGCCCAAAAAGCTAGTGTGCAAAATATTAACACAGTGAGGCGATTTTCGAAAGTGCCACAGGAGACTTCGGCGAGTGCACACTACCATAACATGCCGCATTTTAAGCCTACCGTTCTAAGTGTTCTGCGTGAGTTGGCCCCACTCTGAAAGAGCCAGCCTAAGATGGAATTATGGTGCATCCCCAAGAACAATTATGTTCATTGAGAAGTCATCAACTCAAGATATGTATAAATGCCTGCGAATGGCGTTATCAGTACAGTTACCTAGCTGAAGGCCAACATAACACCCAAGCTCTCAGCCCGCCAGCAGGGGCTCGACCTACCGCATGTTCGTTAGAAATCTTTAGAGGAGTGAGCGGTACTGCATTCAGCCCCCCAAAAACTACAGCCGCATCAGGAGCAAGAGGCAGAGTATAAGAGGCCTAGTTCGCCTGATGCACTTGCCAGTTCCAGCTGTGCCCCCACCCTCTGGCGAAAAAACGAGAGAACTCAAACTCTCACGATGATGCACAGAGGCAGCAGCTCCGAATCCAGAAAAAAGGAGATAGCCGGGTGCCTCATAGGCCAAAAACTTTTTATGATAGAGCGGGCAGCTACTGCTAAACACACACACGCAGAACAGCCCCCACCAGAGCTGTGGGGAATTCCACTCCTCAGAAGAGGGATGAGAACTCTTACCATAGCAGAGATTTTAGAAAGCCTGTGCTAGAGTTTAGCTTGCACATTACCACCAGTGCCAGGATTTTAAGAAAAGTCCACAGCGCCTCATAGGTGTGCCATTCTAGTAAATGCCGATTTGCATAGAGATCTGCCGAACAGATAGCTCCAAAGAAGACTCCTCGACGCCACACTCAATCCGGCGAGCGGCCAGGCTCAAGGACAACCCTATGCTTTTTTTTTTTTTTCCGTTTTTTTTTTTTTTTTTTTCTTATGGGGAGAGGGGAAGCACTTGCCCTGATGCAACACGAAAAGAGGACCTAGCTTATCAGACACCGAGAAGCAGCAGACGGCCCACTAACCTAGATGTCCACTGCCCCACGGGCTGATCATAGAAAATAAACCCCTCACAGTAGATCGGCGCCGAGCGAAGCACTTCTTAGCTTCGACCAGAAAGGCGTCGTGGCGCTAGATTAGAAGCTGATAAGAGCATCGTCCACTAGGCCAGCAGCTGACACATGGACTCTATATCTCTCTATCATCGATAGAGAGAGTGGTCCCGTTTATAGACCAGCACCCGCAGTAGCAATCTGCCAAAAGAAATAGATGCGACTCCTCGTGGATCCCGCAAATTAAACTATTCTCGTTATAGCAGCTTACTACTCCTCACAGCAGAAGCACAAAAGGCCTAGGAGGTTTCTTTTATCGACAGAAAACCATCAAATCCCTCTTACCTCAAGGGCGAACGCAGTTGCTAATCGAAGCCCACTCACAGAAGCTGGGGATTATGGCTTCAACCATACAGGCGCCAGGACTGAATGACTAGGAGCGACCAACCAGGGACCGACTGTCCCCGGTCTTGGAGCATTGGCTCCTCAATTTGCCGAATCATGCATGAAGGGTTAAGGAAAGATTCAAATATCTGGCAGACCTCCTACAGAGGATAATGATGAGTAGTCACACCTGCTCGCCACAGAGGATAGGGAGCATGTTCCGCGCAAGCATTGCATACTCATTAGAGTCTTGCGCCCCACGAGAAGGACCCAAAGGTCCTGAAGCTTGCAGCCGTAGTTTCTACCTTTTTGTTATACTAGGGGAGTGACCTGATATGACCTGGACGCAGATCTTCCTTTCTAGAATAGCCCAGCTGCCTTTGTGTCCCAAGTACGATAATAGAAGGCAAAGCAAGAGATGAGGCAGTAGCATATCACAAGCCTGGAACCAGAACAACCAGAAAGATGATATATATCTCGTTACGGCATTTGTGAATGAACCATCACTGTAATCAGGTCCAACAGCAGGAGCACACGGGTCCTGGACTTCGCATGGTGGGTAAACCTAAAATCAGAAAAAGCAGCAACAGCGTACTAGTAGCCGCGTGCAGGATTAGAAATAGGAGGATGATTTGTGGATAAGCCTGAGCCATTCAAAATACACTAAGGAAACAACTAGCCAGTAGAGTAGTTAAAGCTTAAGGTAAAGTAAGATGATAAATATTGGATCGTACTCACCAACCATGGCTCCCCCGCATGACTCGGGCTCATGGATATAGGCTGGAGGCAGCACGTAATCGTCCGAAGCCTGGGTTCAACCCTTTGTGGAATGAATGCGATAGATATTATTATAGAAGGCCAGCCACGAGCACTGGTCTTGGCCTCCTTAAACTCACGAACTACTGTCTCCGCGGAAGCCCGTCATGTCTGGGTATCCGAAGGTGTCCTGAACAGTAAAGACTCAGAAGAGGGGAACCCAGACGCGCGGGAATCATAGAAGAAAAGCCCTTCTCTTTAAACACGCGCATAACCACCAGACCTCACCTACAGATGTTCTCTCCATGGACACCCAGTGCGTGCCATTTTTGGTATCTAGCAATGCATGAGTAGTGGCGCGCTCTCCGGCCTACATGCCTTAAGTGCAGCACGCGAGAGCAAGACATCCGAGGTTTTGTTTTTTGTTTTTTATTTTATTTAAAAGGGACAATACACATTAAATAACATGAGTAAACAAGTCTACTATGTAAATGAGACAGATTTAGTCATTCCCGGATAACATTTGCATCTTTGCCAGTCGCCTGACCTGTTAGCCCGAAAGATCCACAAATCCACAAAGCAGAAGAAAACAAACATATTACAAATACCCTAGACCAGCGATACAATTAAAATAAATAAAACACTACCATTCAAATTAAGAAGACATATTTGCCATTATCCAGCTAACCACCTATTTTTACCGACTTCAGCGAAAAAGACTAGACATAGGAGAGTGTAATATTTAATAATTCTATGGGTTTTTTAAGTATTCCAAGTATAGTACTGCCTCTTATAAGGAAAATACTTGACGTGACCTCCAAAAGTACTTCCTTACTATGTGGTATGATACAGTCCCCTCTAGTAGAGCGCTCTAGGCCACAAAGAATTTTGAACACAGTAAAATAGGACTCAGACATAATTTAATCATTTCCCAACTAAAACCCTCATATTTTAGTTAAAATTTCAAATGATGGATATGAATATAGACCTTATCCACATATCTTTCAAGCCTGCCTTATCAGCAGGTCTTTCTATTGATTGCCACAAAATAGTCTCTACCATGTCATGTGTCCAACTGGTTGAGACAGTACTTCATTATGTGAAACAAAATCATAGCCATTAATGTAATAACTTGATGGCCTCAGCCTGGTTTGTTTGTTAAAATGATTCACTAATATCATCTAGAAAGTTGGCCAGAATGAATAAAATTTTAGATCCCAACTATTTTAACTTGTTTTTTGAAATGTGAATGTGAATCATCGTATATGTATTATCACTAGATAATATACTATACTCTTGAATACTTGCTAAACCTACTCTTAACTGCAGACTGTGACATCTAGGATTGCGGACATCTCGTATTCTGCAGACTTTGGCTATAAAAACGATGCATACAATGTTTTGCCTAACTAAGAATGTCAAAATACGAGTGAGTTTCTTGTAACCAATTGTAATCATAACATTCTGCTGAATTAATTCATTCTGCCTTGTTTTTGTAAGTTTTAGATAGCCCAAGTATATAATTGATATCATCAGCAGTACATCTAAGGCAATTTACAGCAACGTGCACCAACATCAGGAAATCATTAATATAACAAAATGAATAAACATGAGAGAACCTAAGGATGAACCTGAGGATACACCAAATGAAGTAATAAGTTGATTGTGAAGATTTTATTATATATCTCGACCACACTGCATTGTCTCATGCCGTTATAATATGATTTTATCATTGACAATACTCTTGTTTTTTTGGAAAGGAAATATACATTTTAATTAAAATCTCATGATTACCACTGTGTCAAATGCCCTTTTCTTATCCCAGAAAAACAGCCTCCCCACACACCACCTTTATTCGTAATTTTTGCTTTAATATATTTCTCATAAAAAGAGACAATTTGCCGGTTTTCGATTTTTTGAAGGAATGGTTACTTTCGAACCCCCCCCCCACCAAACTGCATCGAAGGCAATGAAATGAATGTGTTATATCAAATCTGTTGTGTAATATTATCTGTTCGGAGATCCGTTTTTCTGCAATTTTTGAAACTGCGGGTAGAATACTAATGGGTCTATAATTACTAATTGACATATTATCTCCCAATTTAAACACAGGTGTAATAACTGCAGTTTTCCAAGCACTCGGAAACACTCCTTCATTCATAGACCAATTTATAATTTTTAAAATTGGAGGAATAAGTGCCTCTTTATAAGTTTTAAAAAATATTGTATCCATTCCATAAACATCTTTTGCCCTTGAACTATTAAGATAAGTAATAATCATGTGTATTTTGGTATTTGTCAGTTCTTTAAAAGTCAAAATTGAAGCATTAAAATTTATAGGTAAAGCTAAATCTTTTGAATCAAATAAATTTTTAATTGAAGTTTTTGTAGAACCTATAAAATGATTATTAAACACTTCTGCCACCTTTTTTGAGTCATTAATCATATTTCCATCTATATTTAATTCTATGGTTTTATGTATCTTAAATGTTCCTGTTAATTTCTTTAAATTCTGCCATATTTATTTAGTATTTCCTTTTGCTTCACTAATAGTCTTAATAAAAAAAGTAGCTTTCGCCTTTCTAAGTTCCTTTACAACCTTATTTCTTAATTTGGTAAATACACGCCTATCATGTTCCATTCTAGACCTGAGGGCTAACTTAAGAGCATGATCCCTTTGCTTCATAAGCAATCGAATAGTTTCATTTAACCAAGGTAAATGTCCTGGTTTTAGTTTTACTTTCCTTATATAACTGTTTATAATTTTTTGAGCTTCAGTCATAAAAGATGTACAATTTTGATCTACACCCTCATATGTTAAATATGCGTCCCAGTCTATTTTTTTAATAGTTTTTTCAAGACTATCCAACTGACTTTTAGGTATTTTATATTTTTCTACCTTCTTTTCAGATATTAAATTAAATCTGGTTTTAGTGAGCTTTCTTACAATCAAAATCATATTATGATCGGATAGTCCAGTTACCAGATTATAGCATTTCTTTATCCTTTCTGGTCTATTTGTAAAAGCCAGATCAATACATGTTTCTGAATATCTAGTTAGCCTGGTTGACCCTTCAATAATCTGTTTAAAATCATAATGACCAGTTAAAGTTTTTAATTTCTTCCTTTGTAATTTATCCTTCCAATTTACATTAAAATCTCCTAATAAAATTATCTCCTTATTTGTATTACATTTTTTAATAAGGGCATCCAATTTTTCATAAAATACAACCTTAGCAGATGGTGGTCTATAAATTCCAATTACAACAAATGACATTTGCTCAGACAATATTAATTTAAGACCAATAAATTCTATCTCGTTCATACAAGACCACTGAAATTGCTCACATCTTATACTATCCTTAACATAAAATAGCACACCTCCACCCCTTCCAGCTATTCGATCTCGTCTATACATTTGATAACCACTCACATTTTACATATCAGCAGGGGAATTTTCATGCAACCATGTTTCTGATAAACATAAAAAATCCAAATTTGATTAATGTAAAAGATGGTGTATTTGATCATTTTTAGGAATAACACTTCGAATGTTTAAATGTCCACCTAGTATTCCACTTGGTTTCGATCGACAATCCCAAAGAATACGAGCATGATTTACTGTTCTAAAAAGCTTCAAACAACGATGCTTTATAATTGCCGGATTTATCTTGCGCATTGATTTATTCAGTAATATTGATGTAGTCCTTTGCACATGGTTTGATATAGCCGATGGAACATCTTCTGATGGAACGCCGGCCTGAAATGTAGTCACCGGTGTTAAACCAACGAAAGACTCACCCACTTGACCAACATCCACAGTAGGCGAATCACCGTCAATAGAATGACTATATCCCAAGGTAATATCCTCCAAAGTTGAACGCTGATACACACTCCCAGCAAATGTAGTTTGATGGTGTCAATCTTGGCCCATCTCGTCCGCACTTGGGCCCGGATTCAGGTGCACATCCCCCGCAAGCAACAGCGTAAAAAGCAGGTATCCAGAAAGTTTCCTCAACAATTTTGATGGTTTACATTTTATCACATTATTTTTCTATGTAACAGTTGGAATAATCGCCTTCCCATAATTAAGAATACTGCGATAGGATTCAAATTGTCCAACAGCCCCGCACAAAGCCACCAGCTGCCAGTATCCAAGGTACGAGAGGAAGCACAAGTATTTGAACAGGTGATCACATGTTATGTTATAATGAGATGTGATTCATTAACATTACACCATCGTACCGATTTACTACCAAGTGCCACAACATAGCAAATAGGCCCTAAATAAATCGTACTTCGAAAAAAAAAAATTGCGGAAATGAAACAAAGCAATTTTTAGGAAAACTGTTGGCTTGATAGCAGCGAGACAGCACCTGCCCGACCTCTCACTGCTGCCGACGCCATCTTGTCTGCGTGTAGGGCGACGCAACCTCACGCCACCATATAAGGGGATAGACACCTGACTCTTATACAGGTCTTTCAGAAGATCCGCCTCGACCAAAACCGCATGTAAGAAACCATGGTGTGCAACGAGACTGCAGCCTGACCTGCTGCCGCCTTAAGAGAAGAGGTTTTTATGCTCCATGGAGAGATAGAAGGACTAGATCCTCTTAAAACAGGGGGCATCTTCTCATACCAATTCTCAGGCATCCCCTCGATATTGGAATAACTAGGATGAGGAATCTATGGATGCGGGAAATGAAATGGCTTTTTCTTTTTCAAGCTGGAGTGCAGTATAATGTGGTTATCTGTGAAGGACATGATATAAACCATCTGTCCAATAACTGCAGACAGATCCACACTATACATTTCCTATATAAAGAAAAGGAAATTACTGATAGGGTTTTCCCGTCAGGTCCTTTCCATGTTCTCACTGCGACACAACGCGCAGTATGCATTCAGCTCCTGCGGGAGATAAGCACGCTCCGCCCAACCGCTAGATTACCTCGGAAATCAAGCGCGAACAAAAACTGCTGCCAGGAAGGAATAGCCTACCCCCACCTCTCTCCCCTCCCCCCCTTTTCCCCTTCCTTATTCCCGCGAGAGGCGAACGCACTCATGCATACGTTATCTACAAACTTGGGTAAATGGTGAAATACTCACATCCCCCTCAGTAGTCCCACGAATGCATCACAATGAGCACAAGCCGTCTCCTCGTGAGACGAGCGCGTTCAAGCACACGCGACGTATCATCACAACCCGCAAACTCAAGCAATGAATGCAGAGCGAAATCTAACCCATCGAGAGATCCGAAAGGCGCTGGTCTTTCACAAAAGCCACAGCACGCGAGCCGTGTGAAACTGCAGCTATCAGAGCAAAGCCTCTGGCGAGAAAACATGAACTCCTAGTCGTGTTTAGCTTAACGCTAACATAAACAAACAGTCAGTGAAGACAAAGAAGAGAATGACATGTTCTCCAGGCGCCTATTTATACTAATAGTCGACACTGGTAGTGACGTCATGGGCTGTAGCCGGCCAGTGTGTTGTTGGTGTTTTTTCAATGTATACTTCAGACAAGGGTCACAACGAGGTGTCACAACCACCCCTAGCGACCCATAGCGGACGCCGTTCACAAAGTGCCTTGAAAGGACAAAACACCGCTGGGCGCGATTACCTGACGACAGGATAGGATGGTACGTTGTCTCTCTTTTAACTTACGTCCGGCTGTTTAGTCCGTGTATGTCGTGCTGCTGAAACGGAACCACCAAACTCATTGTTTTACAAGGTAAATCAATATATTGTTTCTGTGAAGGATAGTTGAACCGGATAATGTTCTCATTCTTTTGTCGCACACACTTAGTTTAACCATCCCGTTTCGCAAAAGTCTGTGACCAAAGATCTGTACGGGTTTTATGGCCTTATTTCAGTGACAGTTAAAATTTTTCGTCTTTTCCTTACCACGAAAACCCTTGTTTCATAAAACCCAAAATGGGTTACTTATGGCTGCTCACATATTATCGCGCCAGTTGCGTGATTCCAGTTTTATCCGGATTTTCGCCATTAATCTTTTTTTTTAAGCTACTGAAAAAAACAAAATTGTCAGGGCACATGTCAAAAACTTCTTAGGGCCCAAAAACACCCTCAGACCACAGAGGGTTCAAGGGGTCATATGATGTTGCAAAAAATGTTTTATTTGGTTTAATGAAATGTGTTTATGTGGTTTAACACATTATTTTCCACATACTGTACCTTATTGTTTCTCCTTTATGCCCCGCCTTTTCTGAAACGCATCGATTTTTACAAAGTCATCGGTCTGAAAAGTGAGGTGTGATCTGATTGGCCAGCTATCCAATGCGTAGTGATTAGCCGAATACCTCAAGCGTGAGACGGAATG
>JADLZN010011374.1:0-82198 GCA_018155175.1 Sinocyclocheilus anophthalmus | reverse complement strand
GAATATGATTGTTCATACTTTACAATACAATGTTGTGGTACCTAAATAAACTTACAATAACTGCAAAAAAATAAATTAAATAGAATAATTTTATTCATATACATTTATTTAAACATCATTTAGAATTTCAGTATTGTACATGTATAGCCTATTATTGTTCATAATATGAGAATTATTACTGAAATAATTGGAATTAATCTTAAAATAAATATTTGTTATTGTGTATTGACTTAGTTGTTGTTTTTCAGTGACTTTGATGCATTGGAGCCTCACAACATAAAGCAAAATAACAAAACTGTAAGTTTGGTTTAAGCAGATGTTCCACATAAAGATATTTTTTAACTATAAACTCAAACCTTATCATTTGTGCTACCCATTTTTGCTTCTCTTTTAGGCTTTTGATGGGTTTGCAACACTGGGAATCTCTCGTCTGCTGGAGCCCTCAGATATGGTGCTTCTCTCTGTGCCAGATCGTTTGATTGTCATGACGTACTTGTGCCAAATCCGTGCACACTTCACTGGGCAGGAGCTGAGTGTGTTACAGATAGAGCAGAACAACAGTCAGTCCAGCTATGCAGTAGCCAGGCCAAGCCAAGGGCCGGATGTACAAGCAGCAGCCAAATTCTGTGCAGAGAGGCTCCAAGCTGGAGCTCTGTCAGGAGACAGCAGCAGCAAGGACTCACTGGGAGAGGAGGGAAGTGACAGTGTGGCTAAGCCAAACGGAGCTCTTGTTCCTCCACCTCGGACTAAACGTGCAGGAAAGGTGGAAGAGATGGGCAGTAAGGAGACAGAGGGAGGAGCGCAGACTCCTGTGGCCCCGCCACGATCAAACTCAGCGGCTTCCAGATCAGGATTTGGCCACATACGAGATGCGGATCTGGTGAAGAAACGGCGGTCGCGACTGAAGAGCGAATCCATGGATGAGACCGATTCGAAGGAGCAGCCAAAGGAGGTAAAAGACATCAACTTTACCCTTCCCTTGCATTTATGTGTGTTAATATTTGATCTAATTGTCTTTTCTCTACTAACCTCCAACAGTCAGATAAAGGTGAACTGACAGCTGAAGGAACTAATGGCTCAACAGCTGCCAGAGAAAGTGCTGAAACTGGTAACCTTCATCAACAGCTTCCTAATATCCCCAAAAAATTGAGTTTGGAAAGATTTGGTATTTTACACTCTGATTTACACTTTTTTGCCATTGAATGTGTTTGCAGAACCTCAGGAAGCAAACCAAGATGTTAAATCAGCAGAGAGTGAGACAATGGTCAGTATGCCCTCAGTATTTGAGACAATTAAAGTGTTTCATTTTTTATCAAGTGTAATTTTTTGATAACTTCAAAGCCTGTGGTTTTAAAAGAAAATTTGCCAATTTGCATGTCAAGTATTTAGAAAATATATTTCTGAATTTACAGTAATCGTCATAATTCTCTAATTCTGGGGCCAGATTCACAAAACATTCTTAAGAATAAAACTGCTATTTTTTCCCTGTTTTCTAACTTAAGATTAAGGTTATGAATATTTTGTATTCCCAAAAACATATCTAAACATTTCATGTTGTCATCAATGTCATCAATGAAACTTTGCCTATACCCGTCAAATAACACCAAAGCCTGTAATTTTCTGCTTAAGAAAAAAAAGGAATTCAGAATCCAGAATTTCCAGAATTGCAAAAACATTCTTATGAACTACAGAATCCGGCCCCTGACTCGCAAGCTCTTACCATCCCATGTTTAATTTCCTTGTTTTCATAAATCTTTTAGTTAAATCAAGCCTGTCCTTTCCTCTCCTCTCCATTATCTTGGTACGTCATTGTCTGCTTCTGTCTTATCAATGTTGGTCTTTTATTCCCTGTATCTGGCTCTATCCATCTCTCTTTCGCTCAATCTTCATTCCTTTTCGCTGTCTTTTCCTCTCTCTGTCTGTATTGCTCTTGTCTGGTTTTATGTATGTCTCCCTGTGGTACTTCCTGGCCAGTGTCTGCAGGACACCAATCAGTATGTGTTGAGTGAACTTCAGGCCCTGGAAACCGAACAGAAGCACATAGACAGCAGAGCTGCAGTCGTGGAGAAAAGACTCCGAAAGCTCATGGAGACGGGTAAGAAAAACACTCATATAGAGGGAAGGAGAGAATGAAGCCGATTTCAAATGAACTCTTGAAATACAGCATGATATGCCATATTATTTCTTTAACAGGAAGTGATAAAGATGAAGAAGAGAAGCTGATTGAGGAATGGTTCACTCTGGTCAACAAGAAGAATGCTCTGATCAGGAGACAAGACCATCTGGAGCTGCTGTATGTATTGATATGTAAGACACAATGTTAGCCGCATCAATAAATATTCATGATGTTATCCTTGCAGGCAAGAAGAGCAGGATTTAGAAAGAAGATTTGAGCTGCTAACTCTCTTTCCCCCTTTCACTCCCTCTTTTCACTCTTCCTTTACCTGGAGAGCTCAGAACGATGATGGCTACTGAAGGTAAGCTGTGTTATCTGTTAACTATTAAAGTAGTGTTTTTAAAGCATAACTTGAGCAGCCAAGGTAATATAAATGTAAAAATAATGAACATAGTTAATTATTCAGTTATCTAATATCAGCCTGTATGCTACCGATATATTGTGCATCTGTATTCCACACATTCCATATTTTCATTTGTCATGTAAATTCAGATTGTACTCCTAAAACCAACAAAAAAGTGAAAAGTTTGCAGGTTCCAAATGTAATTAATACCAATTGGATTTTGCCAAAGTGGAAGAAAGAACATCAGCTTGGCCCATATATTGGTCTATTAATGCTTTTAACTTTTACCTACCTATTTCCTCTATGGCTGAAGCAGTATTTCATCACTGTACATCGTATCACTAATATCCATATTTCATCCATCAGACTGGCAGAAAACTCAGGCCCAACAGCACAGAGAACAGCTACTGCTACAGGAACTGGTGTCACTGGTCAACAAGCGGGACGAGCTGGTCAGAGACATGGATGCAAAAGAGAGAGGGTGAGTCTAGTCACAATGTGTTTTGTTGCACTGGAAATTAGACTTTACGTACTCATGCACTGAATGTATTTTGTATGTGCAGGGCTTTGGAGGAGGATGAGAGACTGGAGAGAGGTCTGGAGGCAAGGCGTAGAAAATACAGCAATAAGGAAAAGTGTGTTCTTCAATAAAGAAACTTGAATTCTCATGAAAGCTGTGGCTCACTGCACCAGAGACGATCCTAAATGATTTGGACTACACCTGGACATTAGTGTGCCTTGTTTTAACTTTCAAAGACATTTGGCTTAAACGTGAAGCCCTTTCTCACAACATCTTAAAGATCTCAGCGACATCTCAGTGGGATATAAATCATGTCCAGGATATGCCTATGAAGTGTTGTATTAAAAAGCCTGGATTTATTAAACATGGAAAAAACCGGAAGTTGCCGGGTTATTCTGCCATGCAGATCATTCTTTAAAACAAAGTTGCTTAAGCGAACTCAAGGAGTTTATAAGACAGGTTTATTCATTCTTTATACTGTAGACATACATATCCGCGTTTGTGCATCAATGTATGTAATGTGTGCTGTAGGTGCGAAACTTTTGGGAATCTTATCCGAGTTGTAGGTTAGTCAATATTGGTCAGTCAGTCGTATCTGACAAAGGATTCGTGAATGAAACTGACCACTGCCACCATTAACTTAAGAGAATGAAAGGCAGAAATCAGCTATGTGCATTCACACAAATAACTTTTCATTTGAATGTTTCAATATGTGGTGACACAAATGACTTTATTTGAATGTTTCATTGATACAACATGGCACGGAGTTGTTAGAAAAGAAATGCGTAGAGATGTTATTGCTTGATGACGTCAGGAACCGATTAATCGTCTTTTTGAACCGGTTCAATGAGCCGAACTGTCCAAAAATAACCGGTTTGTGAAAAGAATCGGACTTTGCATCACTAATATAGAGGAGCTAACGTTACTAATCACACACAGCTGGAAACAATGAGATCAGATTGAGAGAGCAAAGGGTGATGAGAAATGAGGTCCAATACAAAACAAACAATAATCCAGAAGAATTCCCTCGGTGGCTGTCAAGGCATACCAGCTGCTGGCTGTGACAACTACTTTTAAAACTACTCACTAATGGAGATGGTCCTCACTGCAGAACACAAGATCCAGGGGGTGAGGTTGGATCCAGATCCAACTCCTCCCACCTTACATATACCTAAAACTACCAATCTCCACCCCTGGGCCTAAACCACCCCTCTCCACCCCTAAAACCTACCATCTCTACCATCTCCACCCCTAGATGTGGATCCAACCACGCCCCCTGGATGTTTGTTCTGCAGTGAGGGGCTACTGCACTAATGTGTAAACTTCCCACTAAAGATGGACTTCAGTGAACACCGTTCAAGTCCAGTATTAGTAAAAGAGTCTGAGTAAAGCAAAAACAGAGATCAGATGGAGACTCTGATCAGATAGATTGCACTTTCAAAAGTTTACAGTTGCACTACTAGAATTACTGAAACTGGAGACAAAAAAATCTAATAACTATCAAATATATAACATATAGTACAATTAATCAGAAGTTCAGTTTCTGTGATTTTTCCAGTCAGTCGTATCAGTAGTAATTCATGGAATACAAACAGCACCACTTCATAAAAATGACCAAGACACACACACACACCACCACACACACAAACCAGTCTGGTTTGGAGCTTGTGGGGACTCTCCATAGGATTAATGGTTTTTCCTACTGTACAGACCATATCTTATTTTGCCTACACAACCCTACACCCTAAAAACTACCACTTACAGGAAAAGTTGTGCATTTAGTTTTCAAAAAAACGTCATTTCTGTGTGATTTATTAGCCGGTTTACAATGGGGACATCAATTAGGTCCCCACCGTGGACCCGAGTGCCCAGTAGTCTGTGTGTATTCAGGTTTAAGTCCCCATCAGGATAGAAAAACAGGTACACACACACTCCCTCGTTAGCTCTCAACACTGGTGATGGACTTCCTGTGTTTGGAGTCAAACCCACTGCACAATTTCACACAGCATCTTACAGCAAACACGTGACTGAACATCAAACCCAACATCGTCACAGATGAGACGGCTGCATCTGCAGGCTTAATGAAATTACATCAGAGGGGAATAAAAGTATTAGAAACAGGGAGTGAGGCAGATCAGACAGAAAACAGAGACTGGTACGTTTGAAAGCTCATACCTGGAACAATCTCCACATTGAACCCAGGCAGAAGATCATCGGCCAAACCTGTCTGACCTGAAGACAGACAGACAGACAGAGAGAGACAGTCAAGGTAAAGCAGAGTGACAGTGGTGACTGAGCAGAGAATCATGTGCTGCAGATAGAGACGCGTTCATGCAGATAGAGAGAAGATCTGATGAAGTATGCCTGAGCAGAGCGAGCGGCCTGTTTAAAACATGAATGATTGTGCTATGTAATATTCATACTGAAACTCGATTTTCACATTTTTAGTCTCTGTGATCCTCTGGTCTGTAGAAGTGGCTCGTGTGTCTCATTCAATGTGCATAGGTGCTTTTTTTTTTTTTTCTGGTCCAGCAGGTGAAAATGGTGTGCCTGAGTAGCAGCACACTCTTTCCAACAGCACACATGATCTGAGCATTGCTAACTGTTTATGAGCAATAAGAATAGTGATACTGGCCTTAGCAAACACTATTAACTGATCATTGCTGCTGTCACATAAATAAAAGCAACATGTTTTATAACATCCAAACAAACACACCCACACATACTTAGAGCTTCACTGAATCCTGCCAGACAAGGAATCGATTCCGAGGAATCAAATCACCTGCTCACAGATCAGTTCTGTCATTTACCATTTATCTGCTCAATGCCTTTATTTGCATTCAGTTCTTTCAACTCGACACACATTACTGTTCTATTTTATATCCATATCCATTATGTCTTTTTCTCCTTTGCTACAGGGATTCTGAGAATCACTGCAGGAGGAGCTTCATTGAGGAGGTGTTTGTATGAACAACTTCATGGAGAGAGTCTGTAGAATCATCAAAGTCAAAGGACTTTCTCATGTTTGATTTTAGCGGTCAGTGAACAGAGTCAAAGAAAGCACCAAATGTACATAAGCAACATCACACACTTCTAACAGCCAGACAAAGAATCATTGGAGACAATGTTCTGAAGGGAAGTTGAGTTTTAGTTGAAGCTTTAGTTTTAGTTTGTCACTTCATTAAAACTATTAATCCTTTAAAAATCCAAAATCCTTTCCTTCAGCTATAGATGACTCCAAAAATAAAAAAATAGCTTGCCATTTTCCTCTCAACCTGTCAAATACAGGTTACTGTATTATTCATTCATTCCATAGTACTGATTTATTCATTCCATGCTGCACATTCTGCACTCCTGTGCCATCATTAAATCGCTTAGATGTTACGTCAACTACTACTGTAATCTGAACACACTCGCAGGCAAACAGGGAAGTAGCTCATGTGCCACTCGGAGGCGTAAAACGCATTAGTTTTGGAATTCTGTCTGCTTTCTGGATCTGTCACTGAGGCTGCACTGCCACACTCACTGCTGAATCAGTTTCATTCATGCAGATTGCTGTTCATCAGGATTCAGGCAGTGGTGGAAAGAGTACTGAAAAAAATATACTAAGTAAAAGTACCATTACCTTCCAAAAAAAATGTAGTGCGAGTAGAGTAAAAATACTTGTCCAAAAAAACTACTTGAGTAAGAATAAAAAAGTAGCCTATTTAAAAGTACTCATGAATATTGAGTACTGAGCTGTGGATTCTACCCACTCATAATAAACGCTGTACACCGCAATTTATACTTTTTTTTAAAACTGACATTCTGGAATTCCCATTATCTAATTGTCATAAAGAATTGAAGAATATTATCATCCAGCAGTTTTAATTTGACTGCCACTCTTTAAAATTACATCAAAACAGCACGGAAACAGTATGCAGTGGAAGAAAAGATGAAAGGTAAAGTTTTTCTCAGTACAATCATCCCCATTTAAATCATAAAGTTTAAAAAATAGATTTAAAATCATGTGTAAAGCCACTGAGACAGCACGCTGCTGTTGCACATAAAATAATGTTTAGAACAGTGCAAATACAAACACCAGAAACTCATAGTTCAGTATCACACACCATGATATGGGTTAAAATGAAAGCCCATTTCTCTCCAAAACGGTGTCAGGTTTAGAGGTTGCAATAGTGTGCCTAGTGAGTGGGAATTTACCGAACGTGGCACTTGGGAGTTAACATGCAAATACCAAACAACCGCCCACCACAGTTCAGCCGTGTAGCTAGGCAGCATTATACAAATCATTTCGTAAGAAAGGAAATCCGAAATTGACCTAACAATTAAAGGGGTCATATGATGCGATTCAATTTTTCCTTTCTCTTTGGGTGTTACAAGCCTTGGTGCATAAAGAGATCTGTAAAGTTGCAAAGACTAAAAAATCAAATCCAAAGAGATATTCTTTATAAAAATTCAGAGTCAGCCACACCTACCTAAAACAGCTCGTTTTAACACGCCCCCACATATCTACCTCAATATGTGGGAAGATTTGCATAAAGCCGCTCAAATGTTCACGCAAAGAAAGAAGGAAGGCGTAACTTTTATTCTCACTGTAATATTATGACGCGAAGATGGTGTGAAGAAGAGGGTGCTTCATTTTGAAAGCGAAACTACTTTGTTTGGTCTTCCAAAAGAGGACGATATCCGCTTCGTCATGTCTGGAGCTGATCTGTGCTGGTCGCTGAGGGAATACATCAACTTTCACCGTGGACAAAGCGGAGTCCAGCCCGGGGTCGTCACATGTGGTTGCCGCTCATTCGTCACATCTGCCACGCGCGCCGTTCTCGACCCCGCCGCCTCAGCTCACTCTATCCCGGCCTCAGCACACGCTAAGCCGGGGCTTCGGCTCACGCTAGCCCGGCCTCAGCTCACTCTATCCCGGCCTCAGCGCACGCTAAGCCGGGGCTTCCTAAAGACAGTATAAGTCATTATAATCAGTAATTATGTCCCCACTGGATGCAACAAATGCCTCGTTTGTAATGGGTTTTAATGTTTTTGTCTCGTTGCTGCGGCCGGGACAAGACATCACAGTATGGTAGGGGCATAACAATTCCGTCACACGCTTGAGGTATTCGCCAATCACAACGCATGGCTAGTGGCAATCACAGCACACCTCGCTTTTCAGACCGATAGCTTTGTAAAGGAGAGGCGAAACAATAATGTACAGTAGGTGGAAAATAATGTTTTTTTTTTTACTTTAAACCGCATAAACACATTTCATTACACCAAATACACAAAATAATGTTCTTTTTAGCAGCATCATATAACCCCTTTAAGTTAGAGAAAGATGCGACTGAATTGATGCTTGAAGAATGCGCTTCCAGCAGCCATGATAAACAGTTGGCGGTTAAAGTTTTCTATGCACAATTTGAATTGACGAAAGTCACGAGACCTATTACACTCTATCCAATCACATTGATGGATAAAAATAAAACTTAAGCAAGCATGTAACGACCACAAACGGAGGAAAAATAGTGGAGTAAAAGTACAGATACATAACTTAAAATGTACTCAAGTAAAAGTAAAAAAATTTTAAACTACTCAAAGTACAATTACTGATAAAAAACTACTTAAACCTGTATGTGAGTATTTGTAATTCGTTACTTCACACCTCTGGATTCAGGACTGATCTCTGGCTCGTTGAAGATGTTTGTCAGTTGTGAGATGTTGAGAATATGCATTATTTTGACAATTAAGCACATCTAAACTCCATAATATAAAAATATATATAATTATCATTACTTTGAAAAAAAATATTATTTACATAGTTAAGTATTTATCATTGTTGTACTTCATTTAATTAATGCACAGCATTAGGGTAATTAGAATGAGAATTATTTTTCAAATTACTTTAAACTCAAATTACTGAGAAAACTGAAGTCTGAAGTGTTTGACTGTTAAGAACAATGTCAACATCAGTCATCTTTCACTGCTGCTTTTCGACTGACATCTCTCATTTTAATCCAGTTTACTTCTGAAAGAATTCAAGGCAGTTCGACTTCATTATGTCAGAAATGCTGTGAAGATTCTGTCTGCAAGCAAATTACTGGGACAAACTCCTGCCCTTGAAATGAACAGTAAATTACTCAAATAAGTATGTTCTTTAATTTGATTCCTGTACACATCTCCATTCAGATCTGTACAATGAGTCTTTACGTCACACTGCACAGCTGGACGCTGAAAGTCTCACTGTTTCCATGGCAGCACATCTAGCACCGGATGATCCTGCTCTTTGTGCGGTCAACTGGCATAAATACATTGTAAATATACACCATTTTGTACATTATCCCCCCATTAGCTCTCTGCAACAGCCAATTAAGGTTTGTAAATGTTCTGCTTGGAAACATGCAGAACCTGCTAAGTAAAGTATAGTCCTTGAGCACTGTTTATTATACATTTATACTTATTTAGTGTTTATATTAATTTATTATATTTAGTTTGACCTCCCAAGGTGGATGAACAACATGTTCTGAATGTTCAACACACTACATGCATGACCATGGGTGACATTTGACTCTTGAGTCATGGGGGGGCAAGGGAAAAAAGAAAAGTTTAGTCAACTGTGGACTAGCTTTGGCTCTTCCTGCTGACTTGAATGGTGATGCTTCCTGTTTATCAGTTGATGGCCTTTCATTTTTAAACAGAAACGTGCAAGTTTTCCGTGTCTTTTTCCCGTGTCACATTTGAAATGTTTCCGTTTTGAATCGTATGCGTGACCACCGAGACTCCACGTGAGATGAAACGAGACTTTTCTATTCTACCCTGACCGCTTACTGGAAATTAATGAACTTACTATTGATAGGTCCCGATTCAATACATTAGTTTACACATCTACACTTTAGTATCTCCACTGTGAATTAGATTCGCATCGGATGCGGGCTGTCTGTGGAGCGGTTTTGGCCCGAACCGTGTTCCGATAAATCACATATGTTTATGTCCATCCGTTTCAACCTCACGCTATGTCCGAGAGTGAAATGGGTCCTTCCCGAAACTTAACGGGTGTAGTACCTATGTTTCTGAAAAAACAAAAGTTTCATACCAAATGCGAATCGGATTTACCCCGTGAAAGTAATCAAAGCACGCTCTCCTATTATCACTCAGTACTAAAAGCGTCACTTCATTGCTCCTCCGCGTCCATTCTGTGTCGTGATCTTACAGTTCCGTTCTAATCATCGACGCCTCGTCTAAACGTGCCCAGCAGGATCTCTTTTTACATCGCCGGCGCATTTAATTCAATAGAAAGCGTGGCAAAACTGCACTATAAAACACAACTTGCGGTGCTCGCTTTCAGCCGGTGCGTGCTTCTCGCATACCACTTTCTGATTGGCCCTCTGCCGTTTTACATCCAATCCAAAAACAAGATAAAAAATATTACCTTGGAGTGGTTTTGCCCTCATGCCCTCAACCGCGGCAAAAATACGCTGAGGTAGGCTGGACCACTATTCATACCCTCTAATGTGTATCGCGTTATACCTCTTCTATTCTACTTTTTTTATTTCAATACGTGAGATTGATTTTTAAACATTTCCTATATTTCGTATACATTACCATGTTTCCCTACATTGGAATCTTGACTTTTGCTGGCGTCTTGACTTGTTTGATAAACAATGAGGCCCCGCTGCACCCAGTCTCTTCAAATCAAACCACGGCGCGTGTTGTCTGTTATATAAGGCGTCGGTCTTCACCATACCAGCTTTCTGTGACATGTTCGTTCCTATTCTTAGCTGATAAGTACGGTCATTGCGGCGTTTAGCTGCTTTTTGATACAAGCCATTACTGAGAAAAAACCCGCTAGTGTTTTTCTATCACTCTAAATAGTGCCCTCCGGCTTGGGCCAGACATTCAGTTTGCATTTCAATAAGCCCGTCTCCAGCACATTTCCATGTTTGTTGTTGTTTAATTTTTTTTCTTTTTTGCAGGTCGACTCAGAGCACTTTTCTACCATTTTTCATGGGCGAAGCACATTTGTGTCAATCTAGAAGACTAATACAGCCTACACTACCAAGTCCCAAGTTTGAACAGTAGATTTTTGTTTTTTAAAATAAGTCTCTTATAAGTCTCACCAAGGCTGCATTTATTGATCAACTTACAACAAAACGTAAATTGTTGAAAGATTGCGAAACTTAGTTAATAGCTTTCGGTAGGTGAATAGATTTTACAAGTTTTATTCCTGCGGAAATACCCGTCGTGGTGCGCGAGCCGCGGAGGCCCTCGCTTCGCCTAGGCCGTCCTCTCGCCTGTCCATTCTTCTCGAGTCGTCCTGACACTCACTGCTGCCACCGTCGTTCGCTCCTTCTGATCGTGTCGCGCGAGCTGGGTGCTCTCTAAGAGGCATTTGTGTCTCCTCCGCGCTACTCGTTGGAAGGAAAGTAAAAGGCAAGTGGAGCAGATGGCGGTTTGGGAGTTGTCCTATATATAAACTTGATGTACCGGTAGCGCTGATGTAGGCACCACTATCTATTGTCCTTCACCGAGTCCTCACGGCGGCTGGGGACAGGGGATATAAGCCCCGCTTCCTCTCGAGAAGGATAGCCGTACGTTAGGTGTCGAGCCGTAGCCGGCTCGCGTTCGGGAAAAATGAGAGGGGCAGCGTAGGCCTCCCCGTGGACAGAGAATGCCGTGAGAGGAGCTGCTGCCAGTGTCCCGCCTTGGACGCGGAGGCTTCGCGGGCCCCTGCGCAGGCGACGGATCGGGTGGCGCGACCTTGGGAAGGAGGGGGGGCGGGGCCCCGAAATAAGAAAAATTACCGGCGTTACGCCTAGTGGTCCTCTGTGACTCGTTCAGCAATGTTTATGTGAGTGACGCTTGGGGGCCTGCGCCTTCCCCAGGGAGCGGCCGCATCAGGTTCCATGACTACAATTGGGGGGCAAACAGTCGACCCTCTACGTCATGCTGATGGTGATTAACAGCATTTCTATTTTTTGGGTTTAACTACCCATAGGGCATGCATTCCACGCGTGGGAGACGGGTTCCCCCCTCCCCTCCCTCGCCACCTGCTCTTTGACAATGCTCACTGTAATTCGTCCCCCCACTGTCTTTCGGCATTGGTTCGCATCGATGTTCTCCAACGAGCTTGCTCCTTGGTTCTAATTCTTAACATCTTTACAATTTTCCAAGACCGACGTACAGAGTTCTGCTTTTCTGCATCTGTTGCTCATAACCCTTTTTCTATCGCTTCAGCGCCTAATCCCCCTCTCGCCTGTCCCTCGCTTTGGCTCATTTCATCTCCGCTCTCTGGCTGTCTGACTCACTTCACCTTTCGCGCGCGCCCGGATGGCTCTCGCTCGGGTCGGCTCTGTAGGCAGGTTTTCACGAAACGACGGTTGGAAACCTAAGCATCTTCGCAATTTGGTTTATTTGGTTGTCATCACGCCAGTAAATAAAGTTATAACATGCGGTGCTAATTGACAGAGCAGTTATTACAGTAGATAACATTCTGCCTTATGGGATAACAAAGGGTTGGTATATATAAACAAATCATATTTGGTTATTGTCAGCAGGTTCTGTGCCTAAGCAATTAAAGCTAAGAAATTAAGAACCAATAAGTTGCCCTATCACACCAGCAATTTTGAACTAAATTTTTAATTAATCCTCTTCTGTCACAACTGCATTTATTGATCCAAGTACCGCAAAACGTTAAATGTAGAATATTTGTACTAGCTATATTTTAACATACATTTTCTATTTGATATTTTTAAATGTAATTTATTGTGATTTCAAAGAATTTTTAGCATCATTACTCCAGTCAACACAGTCCTCATAATCAGTCTGATATTTTCTGATTGCTGCTTCAAAAACCTTTATTATTCCGAGATCTGGATCGCGTATACGACGCGTGTTCCCAGTTCCTGCCAAATCCACACTTCGCACAGCCAGTACGAGGTGGACCCCATTCCACAGGCCACAATCACACCTGATCACTCAATCTCTGCGAAGAGATGTGTTGCCTGCATGAGGCAATGGTGGTCACACCAGATTACTACTGGTTTTCGGACCCCCAGACAGTAAACGCCATTTTAGAGTGGCCTTATTGTAGCCAGGCTAAGGCACACCTTTGCAATAAGCAATGCTGTCTATCATCAATGCTATGATAATGTCCCACAGTCCTGTGAGGTGGATGGATTATCTCGGTATAGGAGAAGTGCTCACTAACACAGATTAGACAGATTTGTGAACAATATTTGAGAGAAATAGGCCTTTTGTGTACGTAGAAAAATTCTTAGATCTTTGAGTTTAGCTCATGAGAAATGGGGGCAAAAACAAAATGGTTGCGTTTATAATTTTGTTCAGTGTATATATATATATTTATTCCTATATATATATAATATCTAATTTGTTTGTGTAGTGGTTACGATATAACAACGAGTCATATGCAGAAGACAGGCAACTCGAAACCAATAGATTAAACGGATGAATAAACATAAAGAATGACAAATAATGGTCCACCTAACAGAACTACACCTGACAATAAATCGTTAGCCTAAGGTATAAACAGTTGCCTAGTTTTCATCTATCTTTAATCTGATGACCAGAGGACTTTTCTATTGATTTTCGCACCCTGCGCGCGGTTGCTAGAAGGGCTGTCAGTCATGCAGTTTACAGTGTTGCGCCCCCAAGGTGGTGTGGACATGCGATCCTGTTCTATTTGCCTCAACTACACATTCAAAAATGCTGATTCATTAATTCCAAGAGACGTAATGAAACACGCTGTTGAAATCATTTTAACTTTGAGCGCCGCTTTAGAAGGCTCAGCTGACCAATGCGTCGATGCTAAGACCAAAGAGATTTGGCTTTCCTTGGACATGAGTACCTATTTTCACAAATATATATGACTGTGCCTGGAGGACAGACGCAAGTAATCGTACGTGCTTAGTCGATCTCTCTCTCATTCACTGTCTTTTTAGGCTTGTTAAGTGCAAATCTACTGAGCCTCTGTACAAACCAGCATGTTACACATTATGTTATCATTACTAACTTTTTAATATTCAGTCCACATGCATGAAGTGTAAATCGAGAATGGCATAACCTTACGAAAAAAGAAAACGTGCAAAAATTGCTGTTGCTGTGGTTCTTGCATTCCTCTGTGGTTTGCTGGTCAATAGTGGTATTGCGGTTATCGCGACAGCCCTATTTTCAACTGGCTCGCAGTTAATCGTTACAGAAAACCCCTAAAAAAAAAATTTTTTTTTTATGATCATGCAAGGAGCATCATGGAGCTCAGCAGCCCCAGTACTCTTCATGAACATTTCGTGAACCACAGAAGACAGAAACTCAAGCAGGTTTGGATCGACATGGCGGTGAGTAAATGCTAATGGCTGAGCACTTCCCGTATGCAAACTGAAATCACAGCAACTCACTGTTGATGATGGAAATGTCCCGGCCCTTGTAGTGTTCGGCGAGGGTGATGGATGATCCCTGTCCAGACGCTACGATGTGTACTGTCTGCCCGCTGTCCCCGCAGTCCAGGTGAACAGAAGAGCCGAGGTCAGAGCCGTGGACAGCCAGCGTGTCGGGGAAGCGGAAGGCATCGCGGCTGCGACCATGGCAGTACGACTTATACCACCACTGGATGACTGGAGTCTGAGAAGAGACGCTGGTGTAATGACATGGCAGAACCACTGACTGGAAAAGCATCGCAAAGCGTCGCTCGTCAAGGGGGGGGGGGTGGGGGGACTGAGATCTCTCGCCTCACACGACAACCCGCTGAGACCATGCCAACCAGACCATAAACACCCACACATACCAGGACCAAAGACAGAGAGAAAAACGATAGTTTTTTGATTGATGATCTGTGGAACAGAACACATACATGAAGAAATCATCAACATATAGCTACCATCAATAATTCTCTTTGATCCATTAATAAACCATAAATGGTGATGCATGGAGGGTGTTTTCCTTCGTTACTTCCTTCGTACTGGGCGTTGCGAACGATACCGAAATGCTTTTTCTCTGATTACTGAATCCCTGCAGAAGCCCGCTCACCTAGACGTCACTGCCTACCTCGAGAGCAGAGTCTCGCCTCTTTGGCGCTTGTGGCACTTTCTTTTCAAGACGCCCCCCCATTTCTTTCCTCCCAGGAACCTGTGAGGAAAAAACAGGGGGATAGAGGATCACAGCGCTCGGATATGAGTGAGCTTACGTCGGCTCAAGGCCCGCGTACCTCACTCTCTCCACAAAGAGAGGTTTCCCCCGTCTCGTTCTCCTATCCACACCAGCGCCCCTCTGCCATCGCGAGTGACCTGGTTTCGTTTGGGAGATCGGATGACGAGCCGCTTGATGACAGCATGTCCCTAGCGGCCTCGGATGCTGCGGATTGGTTGTGCTCCATTGCTGACCCCGCCCCCTTGCCGTCCGCGGAGCCAATCGACGCCAGGGTTGTTACGGACACCAAGCTCATCCGTGTCCTATCAAAAACAGTCGAGGAGCTCGGATTGGAGTGGTCTTCGCCTGAAGAGCCCACTCGCAGCTGCCTAGATGAGTGGTTTCTGCCGGGACGCTGCCAGAACCCTCCTCAGCGAGCTGCGCCCTTCTTCCCAGAGGTTCACGACGAGCTGACGAAGTCATGGCGCGCCCCCTACTCAGCTCATTTACGCTCCTCTGTCTCTCCCGCCCTCACTACGGTCGACGGCGCTGCACAGAAGGGCTAAGATAAGCTGCCTCCTCTGGATGAAGCGGTGGCTGCACACCTCTGCCCCCCCACTGCCATCGGTTGGAAGGCAAAGGCCGCTCATCCCTCAAAGCCCTGCCGAACGACTTCAGCCCTCGCTGGTCGTGCTTACATCTCGGCGGGCCAGGCTGCATCTGCGTTACACTCTATGGCGGTGCTCCAAGTGTACCAGGCAAAGCTCCTTCGCGCCATGGATGAGTCTGGGCCAGAACACTGTGCAGCGTTCAGAGAGCTGCGCAGCGCCACCGATCCTGGTGGTGCTGGAACGCCACTTATGGCTGAATTTGACGGAGATCAAAGAAGCGGATAAAACCATCTTCCTTGACTCCCCGGTCACTCCCACTGGTCTTTTCAGACCTGCTGTGGAAGGGTTCGCCGAGCATTTCACGGCTGCACAGAATTCGTCCCAAGCCATGCGACACTTCCTACCCAAGCATTCCAGCTCTGCAGCTGCCTTGAGTCGCCCCAAGTCTGCACCGACTCAACCCAGTTAAGACTACGCCCCCTGTACGTCACAGACTCGCACGGCCTAGCGTGCCAGGCGTCGGCTCTTCTCTGCCAAGTGCTTACCCTTTTCCGAATCGCCACGTGACCCCCCAGTCCCAAGGTGTTCTGGATCCTGCGCCTCAGGAGCCATCCCTGATCCCTCAGGAAGGGAAAGAGAGCGGGGCAAAGTCTCTGCTGTGGCCAACCCCCCCCCAAACTGATCAAGTAGGTTTCCCAGTCGCCCCGCCACGCTTCACAGCGTTGTGATCCCCACCTTAGTAGAGAACCCGCGCTCACGTTCTTCGTCCAGGTGGCTTGCCCTCACAGCATGGAACGGGCATTGAAAATCGTGCCGCGCCAGCTCAGGATGAGTCAGGCTTCTAAAGCCGCTACTTCCTCATCCCCAAAAAGGGTGGCGGCCTCAGGCCCATCCTTGATCTATTATGCCAAAAGCTTGATGATTCCCAGCCAACGAATCTCATTTCTGGGGACTGTCTTCGACTCAACCCAAATGAGAGCTGTAGCCTCGCCAGAACGTGTCCTGGCTACACAGCAGCTGACAACCGCCTTCACGACAGGCGCATCCCTTCCTCTTAGAGTGTTTCAAAGGATGCTGGGCCTTATGGCCTCTGCATCACCAGTACTGCAGTTAGGCCTCCTTCGCATTCAGCCTCTTCAACACTGGCTGAAACCCCTGGTTCCATCCAGAGTTTGGCATCACGGACGCCTTCGTATCAAGTTGGATCAAGCCTGCATCGCAGCCCTTGCCTGGCCTCCATGTTGGAAGGTTCAAACAGCTGGTGCTACTCCCCTGGCGCCTATTATTGCACAAAAGACAGTCATCTTCAACAGATGCACAAGCCTGGGCCTGGGGACCCCCTGTTGCGACGGCAGAAACCAGCTCACTTTTGGCGCGTGGTCGAGCGAAGAGACAAGCCTGCACGTCAACTGCCTGAATGCTGGCAGTACTGTAGCACCTTACAGTACTTCCGAACCACATCTGGAAGGAGCCAATGTCTGAGTCCCGATTCGACTAACATACTTAGTAATCCTACTAAATCCCATGGGCGAGCCTTTCTTCCCCCGCCTCTTCAGATTGCAAGAGGCTCTACTGGAGTGGGTCACATTGACCACTTGCGCGTCCCTAAGTCAGCGCATTACCGGTAAACTGACCAGGGAGCAACATGCTGTCTCAGAGCCACGTCCCCTCTGTCGAGTGGTTTCTTCACCCCTCAACGGTTCGGAGATATGGAGACTTACTCGAAGCAGGAGGTCGACCTTTCGCCTCAGAAGACAACTCTCACTGCCCAATCTATTTTTCGAAGGAAAGGGATGCGCTGGCCCACGATTGGCCCAGCCTTCTCCTTTACGCTTTTTCCCCGATCGCCCTGATCCCTCAGGTCTTCTAGTGGCCCCACTCTGGGGAAACCAACTATGGTTCTCAGAGATGTCTCAGCTGCTCACTGCAGCTCCATGGCCCATTCCCCTGAGACGGGACCTCCTCTCTCAGGCAAACATGATGATATGGCACCCCCAAACCAAGTTGTGGGCCCTACACTTATGGGCTCTCGATGGGAGCCTATGAACCTCCAAGAGGGTGTCTTAAATACCATTTCTCAGGCAAGAGCCCAGTCCACAAGGCGCCTCTATGCTCTCAAATGGTCGGTCTTCACCGCTTGGTGTACAAACCGTGGTGAAGATCCATCCACATGTGACATATCTTCGATATTGTCCTTCCTTCAAGAGCTGTTGGATAAGGGTCGCACCCCCTCCACTCTTAAGGTCTATGTGGCGGCTATAGCAGCTTTTCATGCTCCTCTAGACGGGATATCGGTCGGCAGGAACAACCTTGTTTTTCGATTTTTGAAAGGGTCTAGGAGGCTCAACCCGCCTCGCCCTGTCAAAAAAATAAAAAAACAAGATGCGAAAGAAAAAACGGTCCCTACGTGGGATCTGTCTACGGTTCTGAGGGTGCTCAAAGGCCCCCCCCTTTGAACCGCTGCATTCCGCTGATATTCGACCCCTGTCGCTAAAGACCGCTCTGCTATTGGCTTTGGCATCTGTTAAGTGAGTTGGAGATTTACAGGCGCTCTCTGTGAGCCCCTCCTGCCTTGAATTCGGGCCTAACGACTCCAAGGTCGTCCTGAAGCCTAGGCATGGTTACATACCTAAAGTGATTTCTACTCCATTCAGAGCACAGGTAATCACGCTCTCTGCGCTCCCCCCTTGCAGGAGGAACCAGGAGCAAAACCTGCTCTGTCCTGTCAGGGCATTAAAAATCTACTTTGACCGCTCTGCCTCCTTTAGGCAGTCGGAGCAGCTCTTTGTATGCTTTGGTGGCCGCACCAAGGGGCTTCCGGTCACAAAGCAAAGACTATCCCCTTGGATAGTTGACGCAATAGCTCTTGCATACTCCTCCTTAGGCCTTCAATGCCCCATCGGGGTCAAGCACTTTCCGAGAGGCATTGTCTCTTCCTGGGCTTGGTCTAGGGGAGTTTCCATTGCAGAAATTTGTGCGGCGGCTGGCTGGTCCTCGCCGTCCACCTTTGTCAGGTTCTACAACCTAGACGTCCCTGCTTTACAGGCTCAGGCCCTTTCTGCTTAACTGTCTCTCTGAGCTCAAATGCTCCAGGAACCATATTCCCGCCCTAAGACTGGATTTAATCCTTGCTGGGTTTGACTATGTCTCAAACCCACTGAAGTTCCCACGTCTGGGATTAGCTTCCGGCACGCTCTCGGCCCTATCTAGTTCCGAGGCTGTGCGAAGCTCTAAGAACAATTATGTAAGGCCGGCCTCGACCTCTATGAGTTAGCCCATTTCTTTGCCTCCTCTTGACCCCAAAAAGAATTCGGGTCTCTGGCTATGGCCTGCTTCATTGCAGTTGATCTACAGGGCCCCCTTCTGGACACCCTGGACAATTACTTATAAGTCGTTCATCTACCACAGCACGGTGTGATTGAATAGGTTCTGAGCATCTACGACGCCGTATGAGTAGTATCAAAGCGGGAACTAACTCGGTTTACTTAACCTCATTCCTGAGCTACGGAACTCGTACTGCGTATCGAAGCCGTGCTGTGCTGCACACGCTGTCGTCGCTTCAGACGATATCGAATCCTTAGTGATCCTACGCCGACACCTTCTTATATAGCCAGATCCCCTACCATTTGGCGTCTCGGGCGCCGCTGCCTTCGCTAATGCTCGCCAGCTCTGCTGCGCCCCTCATTGGTTCTTTGCAAACAATGGCATGCAAGATGGGATTTCCCTTAGCGTCTAGCCACGCATACTCGTCCCCGTATCTCAGGAACAAGTGCCATTAGTAAAGAGTACTTTCCTGCTCTGCTTTAAATATATCTTTAACTCCCTACACAGGCATCATTTTATAAGTGGCTGATTTCAGCAGAAGTGTATGTTTTGTGTTGTGTGCGCCCTGGTTATTCCCTTACGTTAATGGGGGACCAAATGTTCCCCCAAGTATCTACTACGTACTAGTAATTTTGACATTGCGGTGCATTGTTTTTGGTCCCCTGAGAAACAGTTTCCTAACTCATAAAGAATGAGTTTTTTTGAAAATATAAAAATGCACAAAGTTTTGTGTGAGGGGAAAGTTTGGGGAAAGGGAATGTAAAATACAGTTTGTACAGTATAAAATCGCCTATGGAGAGTGCCCATAAAAGATGGAAACCAGTGTGTTTGAGTGTTTGGTAAACCCATCCACTCATTAAATCTGCTGTCATGCCCGTTCGTTTCAGATCCCAATGTAAATAACTGATTTTATGACAGACAGATTTTATGAATTGTTAAAATATTGGTGTCTGTGAGCCTGGATACTGTTGTGTATACCATGAGTTTTTAAAATATTAGCTTAAACGTGTGCTATAAATAAATAAATATGCTCATAAACGGCTGTTGAGTTTTCTCAATCAAAACAAGTGGAGGCTTGGACCAGAAACCGTATTCAATAAGGCACAACTTAACAAGTGGATTTAGAAACCAACAGTTGTTAGACTTCAGTTAGTCAACATGAAACTAGGCATGGGACGATAACCGGTTTCAAGGTATACCGCGGTTTGGAAAAGTCACGGTTTCAAAACCACAAAAATTTTCCGTTATACCCACTTGAAGATAGTCATGGGCCGATTACCGGTTTCAAGGTATACCGTGA
Organism: Sinocyclocheilus anophthalmus; assembly: GCA_018155175.1. NCBI lineage: Eukaryota > Metazoa > Chordata > Actinopteri > Cypriniformes > Cyprinidae > Sinocyclocheilus > Sinocyclocheilus anophthalmus. Next base: position 61,798 of record JADLZN010011374.1, on the reverse strand, counting down.
TTTGAAAATTTCACTGTTTCAAAACCTCTAATATTTTCCGTTCCTGCGGTATGCGCTGTTTTTTTACGTGTCGTTAAAGACGGAAAGTGCAGGACTCCCTCAGTTGTGTGCAGCGAAGAGCGTAGCGAGTCACACGACCCTCCCCCTCCGGTTGGTGCGAGCGGAGTCACCTGTGTGTAGGATGGCCGAAGGAGATGAATCCCTGGAACTTTTTCCCCCGTCGAAAAAGACGAAACAATGATGTTCTGTACAGATACGTTTTAGCGCCGATCGCTAAATAAATACTTCCAAGTCGAACATAAACTATATATCTGTTTCATCTTCGGTTTTCTCCCTCTTTCACCCCCGATCAAGACAGAGACCCACCCGCCATTTGTTTCAGTGTTGAAATAAATACTATTTGGCTTGCTACTGAGGCAGATAACATGGCTAATTAACTAGCTAACGTCAACTAGTTTCCTCCCTCACGTTACTTCACAGAGTGAGGAATAGCAGTATAAAGTATGTACTGTACTTTTCTGCGATTTAGTATAATAATTAAATTTAGCTGGTATCACGTGACGTCTATACTTTTAAGCCTCCTGCCTTTGTTTACATCGGTTCAAAATCACGCATTTAAAAAAAAACAAAAAAACTTTGCCACTGTTTGAGTGTTGTACGGAGAGACCGTGTGTGTGTGTGTTTGTGTTTGTGTGTGTGTGTGTGTGTGTCTCTCTTTCCTTATGTGTGTATGTGCACACATCCTCGTACCTCACCGCTCCAAACCATAGCTCCAAACTTAATCCGGGAAAGGTGAACATTTCTGAATCATAACTTGGACTGAAAGATGAATGTGTAGAAAGCGAGCATGTCTCCAAAAACCTTGTTGAGCTGCAGGTTTATGCATACATCTTTTATTAATTTTTTTGTTTTATTTTTTACAGAAATTATGTTTTGATTATATTTTTGATTATTGAGCTGCAGGTTTAGGCTCACTTAAGTGACTGCATTTTTTTCATTTAAGGGAATTTTTTTTTTTGGCAGAAAATAATTTCTTTTATTTCTGATTATTGGTGATCTGCGGTTTAGGCTCCCTCTAAGTGACTGATTTATTCATAGAGTTTAATTATTTATTCTTAATTGATTTAGCCTGAACATGTTACTGTTCCCAAATGTTTCTATCGGTTTCTTAAAAATAAAATCTGCTCAGTGGAAAAAAAAACTTTTTACCCAGACATTTAAAAATGACATATTTTAGAGCTGTAATCGCAATACCGTGATACCGGAACGGGCTATTTTGTTTTTAAATCTAAGGTTATCATACCGTCAGAATCTCATATCGGCCCATGCCTACATGAAACACCATTCTCACCTATTTACGTCCATAAGGTTATGGTAATTCTAAAAATAGGATATTCCGTGCGTATGAATGTGCTTTACTATCAATTCATCACAGAGATTACATGTGTTCAAATACCCTCCTCTCACCACTTTTTGATGGAAAAAAGCCATCTGACATGACTTGGAAAGAACTTTTTCACACAAGCACGTAAAACAGCGTATGTGGAACTTAATGAAAGAGACACTAGAGCTAAGGCCTTAGAATGCCATCTGTGTGGAGTCCGAGCAAACCCTGACGCTTGACACGGTTTCAGAAACGAATGAAACCGTCCTACAGACTGCGCATGACTCCAGAAAGTCACGCTGCTGTACATCACAATGCCAGCAGTGCAAAACCCCCTCACCCCTTTCAAGATTACAAAGGGGGGAGCCAAAGCTTCTGCCTTGACCCTTCACAAGTCAGTTTCCTGGAAACCTCTGCAGCCGCAGAAGGAAAAGGATCAATTCAGACAAACTCTGAAATGACACAGAGTGACACTCAAAGACCTCAACCGAATGGCCAGACACATCCCTGCATTCACACCAGAACTTGCAGGAGACCATGAAGTCCATGCCTACATGTGAGACATTGACATTCACCTGCAGTCCTGGACCAGTGTGAACTACTAAGATAGACTCAGAGATGATCCAGAGCAGATAGTCTATCTGCTCTGGATCATCTCTAGCCCAGAGGTGCAACGCTTCCTGGCCCAACAACCAGGACACATCCAATCAGACTACCAGCAGCTTAAACAAGCCATCATAAAGGAATACTCAGACCCAGAGTCTGAACACGGACAGATCGCTGCCCCAGACACCAAAGTTGAAACTCCCCATGCTTACTACCACAGACTTCGACAAGCTTACTTCGGAGCTCGCAATGAACCTGGGATGAGGAGGACACCAGCTTCAAGAGCCTTTTCCTACGAAACCTCCAACCTATTGTAAGTCATCGTTTAGACATTATGACCTGCCACACAATGCCTATTCAACAACTGCGTGACCTGACACAGAAGGCCTTTAACAAGCACAAGGCCTCCACCAAAGGTATTTGTAAGACCCCACTGATTCTGAACTGCACAACCCAGAATCCAAAGCATGCACCAGAAGGCACCCATCATTGCCACAATGCAGAACCCTTCTACAGAAAGCCACTAGCCAGAGGAGGACAGAGCCATCACCATGGCAACAGACCCAGGTTCCAGACCAACCACTGGCAGAAGTCATGGAAAAGGCCGTCCTCACCCTGCGAACACCACGGTATGTCCAACGACAGTCCCCCAATACATCCTCCTCCACACCCTTCACACAGGTGCCCAACGGAGGCTACACAAGGACAGCTGGACATGCTTACTTCTGAGTTACAGGAGCTGCTGACACTAGCAAAAGAGCTCCTTGAACAAAACTCAACTGAGGAGTACTGGGAAGGATAAACTTCTGACTCCTTGCCTGACGCATCATAGCATCATACTCCTCCAAGGGAGGAGCATCCCTTAAAGCCAGTCGACACCCCAGAAGCAGCCAGACAACATCGGATTGAGCAACGGGCCCACATGCCCAAAAGCGAAACCTCTACCAACACAACTCAAGCAAGCTCAAGTCGGTGCCGCCACAAGAGCAAAGCGACACCGCAAACATCAGATTTCTAGTGACGTTCTAGCTACACAGAGGGCTAACAACCACCTGCTGCTCTCTTGCCATCATCACTAGGTCAGTCTGAATCTCTCTGTACACTACAAAATCTCCATAACAATTCCTTGCAATCCCTGGAACCACCTGCACTCTAACCAGTGAGAGTCCAACCCAGCTGTTCCAAAACACAGGTACCACAGATAGCCTATTGGCTAACAACACCCAAAACAACCATCTTACCCAGACCAACTCAATTCAGGATGACAGGTGACACAGCCTCAACACCTACTGCATAAGCTCGAGGACCCACACCTTTCTACAGCCTACATCACCACAGCACACAACCTGACAGCATCCACCACGGCACCAACAACCCTCCTGGAGGCAACGCACGCCCGAGAGCCACCCTGTCTCACCGCCATGAGTGGCAGATGAGTGGTCTGACAGTTTCGGCACTTTGACGTCGCTCGCTGTTGTACCTATTGGCTGACCCATCATTCAAGGGGTATTATGTACATTTGGAACAATCAGACACGCAATTTTTCATAGGTTAACAAATCAATTTTATCATTGATTAAAAATATCACAGACCCCTCCGTTGCCATAAAATACTGGGTGCCAGCTGTCGTGATGATCCCCCCAGGCCCCTGTTTACTATGCACCCAGGACACCTCAGCCAGATCAGATAAACTTTTAACGACTACAGTATTAAGTGTAGCGCTGGACCATCAACACACAATTTTTTCATCTTGATTTAACAATCAGTTTATTCATTAGATTAACAATCGTCCACGTCCCCTCACCCATACCTGTGTGCCAGGAATGTCCCTGCACGACACAGGCCCCCCCTGGTCCCCATGGAACCACAGACACCTTTGCTAGACCATAACATTTACACCTAATGCATGTTGAAATTCCCCCTCTCACTACAGTTTTCTCATAGCAGACAATGGCACAGTAGAACATGACTCTTCTCATATCATAGACACTTTCTTTGATGAACACATCATCTCCTTCATGTCATTGTGTAGTTGTCCTTGAGATGTTATATCTGTTCTTGCATGCTTATGATGGAACCCATCTGTTCCTGTCACTCTTACCTGTAATATCCGTACCATTACTTAATCCGACTTTCCATTCACCGGGATTCTCTGTCTCAAACTGGTTCTTTTTCATCAACCGACTTCAGCAAAGATCAACTTGAACCTTCAGATTGCATCAATCCTCTCTTTCAGACAGACGAGACGTGCAAGTATTCAACTTAGTCTTATTAATTTTGATTTTTTTATACATTAGGTATCATTTTCACCTTTTTTACAAAGGTGTGTTTGAACTAAGAATCGGATGTTCCCTTCAGGCTGTAAATCTGCTGAAAATGCAAATGGTCCATATCTTCATATTTTTATTTCTCTACTCTTTACTGCTTAAGCTTTAACCCTTTCCTATAACTGTATGCGTGTGTGTGTGTATTTGCATGTTAGACGTTTAAGTGTTTATGGGTTTTTTAAAAGTAGGGTTAGACTAGTTAATGTTTTTATGTAGTTATCAAGTCTTACCTTTACACACTTGCGTTGTTCTTGTTGCTCATAACTGGAGTCCCTAGCATGGCAGATTTTCACAGCTCTGTGTAAGTTGTACGTAGAAGTTATTTCCCGGTAACCAGGAAATAACGTTCTTCAGAATTGACCGACAGTTGACCTGAGAGTCGTAATATCTACAGCGATCTAAATATTTCTAATTAAGTATAACTATTATGATTATTATTCATATTTCCTCCAGGAGCTGATTCGCACAAGAGATGTGTAAAAACTTTAAGGATTTAGCTTTTATTTCAGCTTTTAGGGACGTACGTCCTTAAGAAGGCGTTGGGTTTTATTTCGTTCAAGTGATATCGTGATTGCGGCCAATTTTATAAGACTTATAACTGTGAAGTCCACGGGTTTTCTTCCAGGCGAGGCGTTAATTATTATAGCTTAACAATTCGTGTTCAAATATTAACTTGCGTGGGCCACGACACCAACAAATTAATCTTTCTTAAATCTTTTGAACAAGTAACAAGATCTGGGCAAAATTTGACTTTAAATACACGACACACAAGACAATGATTCTTTATAAATGAAAAAAGTTTATTCGCTATTCTATGACACATTAAACTAAACTAAAACACACACACACACATACACACAAAAGGTTCAGGAAATGAGTTGCTGTGTTTGCATGAAGTTCCCAAAGTTCTAATACTTGTTTTCTACGAGTTCTTTAAATTCAACCTGAGAAAACTCATAAAAGCACAGACTTGGCTTATCTTTGCTGCTTAAAATCAATTCAGCGCCAGTTCAGCAAGAAATGGTGATTTGCTGGTTACTTGCGTTTAAGTTGACAGCTGACAACAGGCTTCCTGGATGGCTGCTTGAGGGAATCCCGGGGCTGCGGATTGGCTGCTGACGCGGGCGATGTCTGACCTATTTCTGGGGATGCCCTCCGGTGATTGGTTGGTTTCCTTGTGACGTGACGACGCGCTGGAAGTTCTTCTCAGATTCTGTTTGCAAAGACTAAGCTTTGAAGATTTCTGCAGTCACGAAGTTTGACAAAGTTTTGGAGTTCTGCAGGATCACTAGCCTGATGTTACGGCTGTGAGCGCTTTGTAGCGCAATCAATAAGGCGGAAGAGCCAAAGATCAAGAGATCCATAGCCAAACCACAAAGGCTTTGTGTCCAGTTTTAAGCAGGCTGATTTTGGTCCATCCCATGGCGCGGTCTTTCAATCAGAGGTTGTTGCAGGGCCTTAACCACTCCCCATACTGTTCCTTTATCATGCATGTGTAACACCCTACTCTCAGATGTTTTTCATTTCTAAAGCACACCCCCCCCCCCCTCTTTAGGATGAACACACAGGTTCTTTTGAAGTGTCTCTCGACTAATTATAAGACCTCCCTTTTTATCTCAATTTAACCATAATATGCACTGGTGCAGGGCGATGGATTCGAAACAAACTCTGCATTTAACCAAACTACTAACTCAAATCAAAACACCAAATTAAGGAAGCTAATCAGCTCTCTTCCCCAAAGGCAATTACCATTTTATTTAGAAACACATTGGTTGTACAGCAAACATGCAATAGATGAAAAATTAATATCTAATACAAATATATACAGAATCAATAACATATATTTACAAATAAAATAACAAAAAAAATCACAATTTCCCACACAAATAAGCTACCTGAATAATCCTACTACCAACAAAGTAGGCAAGTTTTAGTTAAATTACATACAATATTGTCCTTAAGAAGAAGGAAGAGGGGGAAGAGGAGACGACAGACCAGAGTGCAAATGAAGCTCCCTCACGTAAACGTACACACTCAAATAAGTATGTTATTCCTGATAAGTATTTCCCATTTAGGTATCAACCCAAATCACAGAATTAGTATACTTGAACACATTAGTGAGGATCCTCTACTAATTGATACTGAACAAAATAATCGTGGGCCCACACACAAACACTCACTCTTTTACTCTTAAGTGCACACCCCCCCGTTGCAGGCCTGTAACTTTGCTGGCGTGCGTTGCGGCCATTTAAACAAACTCAGAATTGGCCCCTTCACTCCGAACAAAATAAATTAATCAATACCTGAGAGTCCATCCGCTGTCCGCCGGCTCGTACGATCGTGCTTTACTCCTTTGCGTTTCCCTTGAAGTAGCCCACTGCTCCGTGTCCCCCTTGGCATGAGGAACTCTTAACTACAGTGATTTCGAGTTCTATCTGTTCATCCTCCCCATTATGATGATTATCCATCTGACCCATTATCGTTTAGTTACAGCGTAAAACCCCAGTATGGTCCTGCTAGAGCGTGTCTCGATAGTTTTGTTGCTTGTTCGTGCACAGCAATCGCGGTAAACACTCGACCGTATTCCGATCTGTTTTTTTTTGGCAAAAACTCAAACAAAAATATGGGGGCCTCTGAAACGAATCACAAGCAGTAGTTACATACTCTGTCTAACGATTTGTTAGTAAACCAACAATAAAGCAAATCAATCCGATCTGGATTACTGCATATCTTTTTCTTCTCTCTCGCCGTTCTTTTTTCATCCCCGCCCTCCCTCATAACAGCCAATCGCGGTCACGATTCCTTTCTGTAGGGAGGGATTAACTATTCCTAACCCAATAAATGAACAGATAGAAAACTTGCTTGTCAACACCACGTTTTTTAGCAGTGCATTGCAACCACACTTATAAACCCAAATTATTTTAAAGGAGTCGTGATTAATATGTATGGACAGCTGTGAATTGCACTAAACACAACGTACACATTAATTACCTTAATTGCACCTTATGAAATTTACACATTTTAACCCAGGTTACACCCTTCCCCTTCTTAAAATCTCATGTCCTCATGAGACCCCACTAACTTGCTAACTTAGTTATAGTAGTTACGGTAGGCGAATTGATGGTTGCTTGGCCACAATTAGCACATTGAGCCAAGGGATGACACCAAACGGTGCTACAAGTGTTTTTCCTGTCAGACAGACCTTCAACTCGTATGAGCATCCCTCCATAAGCAATGGACATGGGCTGATCTGACGGCTGCCCTAACTCATTATAACTCAACTTGACTACCGGTTTCACCTTTCGTTTTGGATGACTTTCCATAGTATTTATCTCCCTTCTGGGAGAATGTCCACACTGTATTTCTCTGCGATCTGGTAATTGATTCTCTTCCCTCCTTTCTTTAGGAGAATGATTATTTTCTGTACCACTGTGTACACTTTCCCCCTCTTCCACTACAGGCTCAGAAATATCTAAAGACAATGGTTTAGTCAGTTTACTAGTCCTGTCAGGACAGTCATAATAATATCCATCCTCATCATCGTCTTCCGAGGAAATATCTAAACTTGGAGTTTCTTTGCCCGTTTCTTTCTCCCTCTTTATCTGTTCTTTCTTTGCCGTTTTTGATCGTGTTACTGGAGGTTTTACCACTTCTTTTCCAGTGTCTGGGACAGGAAATATCACTTGATCTCCAATGCAGAGTAAATGATCTCTATGCAGCGTTTTTACACCTCCCATTCCTGTTTCTGGTTTTAGTTTGTACACCGGTAAGTTCCTTAGTTGCTCAACCACGATATAGGGTAAGGATTTCCACTTATCCTGCAACTTGTGTTTTCCTGTCAGACCAAGATTCCTAATGAGAACTCGATCTCCCTTTTCCAAGACTTGATGTTTCACTTTGTTGTCATAGTACCGTTTGTTTCTCTGATGGCTTTTCAGAGATGCATCAGCAGCCAACTGGTATGCTTTCTGCAGTTCCTCTCTCAGTCTTTTGACATACTGCATGTGAGTTTTCTCTCCTCCCTCATCTAGTGGTAGGCCAAAATATACATCTACTGGCAGTCTCGCCTCCCTCCCAAATAGGAGGTAATACGGGGAGTAGCCTGTTGCCTCATTTTTGGTGCAGTTGTATGCGTGCACCAACTGAATGATATGCTGGCTCCAATTATTCTTTTGAGCGGGATCAAGGGTGCCTAGCATAGACAGGAGTGTCCTATTAAACCTCTCTGGCTGAGGATCCCCTTGTGGGTGGTATGGTGAGGTACGGGACTTTCGAATGCCCAGCATTCCCAACAGCTCTTTAATCAGACGACTTTCAAAGTCCCTTCCTTGGTCTGAATGTATCCTGGCTGGTAGACCATAATGCACAAAGAACTTTTCCCACAGTACTTTAGCAACGGTTAAGGCCTTCTGATCTTTTGTAGGGAACGCTTGGGCATATCTGGTACAATGATCCGTTAGAACCAGAACATTTGCCACTCCCTTTGAGTCAGGCTCAATGGATGGAAAATCAATGCACACTAGATCTAAGGGGCCATTGCTAGTGATTTGGTTTAAGGGGGAAAATCTCTGAGGCAGTGTCTTCCTAGCAACACACCTCCCACAATTTTTCACATGCAGCTCAATGTCAATTGTCATTTTTGGCCAGTAGAACCGTTTTTTTATGAGTTCCGTTGTTTTTTCCACTCCAAGATGTCCAGAATCATCGTGCAAAGATTTCATCACGCGAAGGTGGTATTTATTAGGTAGAACCAACTGTGATTTTTCTTTACCATCTTCATCTTTTGTCCTTCGATAGAGAAGATGGTGTCTGACTATTAGATTTTTTCCCTGCTTTTGCATCAGTGTCACAGTTGGATCTGAACTCTTGGGCATGGAAAGTATACTTCCTGACTCTACTTATTTTTTCATATAGCCAATGACTGGGTCTTGCTCTTGCGCATATCTTAGATCTGCCACTGTGAATCCATCTGTCTGATCAGTGATAAGTTGTACCGGACAAACATAGAGTGGTGGGATGATTTGTGGAGAGACTCCCAGTTGATCAATGAGCCGGGCGGAAAACTCATTCCCTTGAGGACAACTGGCCACTTGACACACAGCCTTCACAGCCGACTCTGGTATTTCTTTCCACTCATCGGCAACAGCTGCACTTGTCGGGTATCGTGATAACACATCAGCGTCCATGTTATGCTTGCCTGGTTTATATTGTAAACTGAAGTTATATGTAGCTAAAGCAGCTAACCACCTATGTCCAGTTGCGTTCAACCTAGCACTGGTCAAGACATAAGTGAGGGGATTGTTGTCTGTTCTTACAATGAACTTAGCACCATATAGATAGTCGTGGAATTTGTCCACGACTGCCCATTTCAGTGCAAGGAATTCCAGTTGGTGAATTGGATAGCGCTGTTCGGCAGCATTCAGTTTTCGACTAGCAAAAGGTACAGGCCTCAGTCCTTCAGGGTATTGTTGATTTAGAACAGCCCCTAGTCCCTTTAAACTGGCATCCACATGCAGGACATACGGTTTCTCAGAGTCAGCAAAAGCTAATACCGGAGCATGAGTGAGACAGTAAATGATGTTGGTAAATGCATTAGTGCACTCTTGATCCCACCGCTCTCCAAATGGTTCCTTTTCCTTGAAATAATTCTTCCCTTCCGAAGTGCCCCTTTTTTTTCTTTAACAGGGGCATAACCTTTTGTCAGCTCTGTCAGGGGTCTTACAATGGCCGAATAGTTGCTAATGAACCGACGGTAAAACCCACAAAACCCTAGAAAAGAGCGTAAGGTTTTCAGGTCTTTCGGCATCTCCCATTGCATAACTGCTTTTACCTTCTCAGGATCAGGGGATATTCCGTCTCCAGAAACAATATGCCCCACATACTTGACTTGCGTTTGGCAGAACTGACATTTATCAATAGAAACTCTCAATCCACTCTCTTCCAAGCGATCAAGTACTTTCAGAAGTCGCTCTTCATGTTCTTCTAGAGTTCGACCAAACACAATGATGTCATCCAAGTATACAATAACCTGAAGAAGATGCATGTCCCCCACTGCTCTTTCCATTAAACGCTGGAAAGTGGCTGGAGCCCCTGTGATTCCCTGTGGCATGCGGTCAAATTGATAAAACCCCAGCGGACAAATAAACGCAGTCTTTTCCTTGCTTTCTTCTGCCATCTTTATCTGGTAGTACCCACTACGAAGATCAAGAACAGAGAACCATTTGCTGCCAACTAGACAATCAAGGGCTTCGTCAATCTTCGGTGTAGTGTACTGATCAGGAATCGTTCGTTGGTTAAGTGTCCTGTAATCAATACACATCCTAACAGCCCCATTCTTTTTGCGAGCTATAACAATAGGCGATGCGTAAGGGCTTCGGGAATCTGTAATGATACCTGCGGCAAGTAGATCTTTTATATGCCTTCGAACATCCTCAATGTCTGCAGGCGCAATGCGACGAGACCGTTCTCGGAAAGGTCTAGGATCACTCAGTTTAATGTGATGTTTGCTAGCTACCGGGACCCATATTACACATAAAAAAAGGTCTCTACTCACAACAGATTCGGTGTGCAAAGTACAGACACATTTCCCTTTTTCCTGCCAGCTGCTGACACTAATCTCTTGGTTTCCTAGACTTCTGAAAAGGTGAGTTTCCAAACTGAAATAATTCTGGGTTAATGATGGTAGGAATATTTTCCCCCTCTTGAGCTACAGCAACAGTGTCAGTCGAATACACTTGTGCAATTACAGTCCCAGGTGGAAGAGAGATGTCTTTAGAGGTCTCATTGTGTACAGGCACTCGCAGATGATTCAAATGTACCTCTGTTAAAGGTAAAACCATCGGAGGAATGAACAGACCTGAAGGCAATTGGTCCTCTGCAGAGGTTTCTATCATGAAGATGTCCTTTTGTAAGGGCCTATCACACTCTACTTGACATATAGCTTGGAGTTCACTGTGTAAAGGCACTGTCAACACACCTGGTCCTACCCACTTGATTCTTCCCTCCGAACAGTCAGCATGGACTTTTGGCTTTGGTCTCCTCTCATAACACAAGTCCTGGTAGGGAGAATTGATCCGGAAGCTGTGGGCTACTTTAGACGAGCTGGTCTCCTCTGCTAGAGCAGCCAACCTTGTGAAAAAATTGGCATTTGTCCCAATAATTACGGGGAATGACTGGGGTCCTTGGGGCTCAGGACAGACCAACGCCAGAATTGAAAGGGTTTCCTCCCCTTCAGCATCATAAGTGGGAAAAGAGGCATCCAACACAATATATCCCTTGTATGGATAATTAGATGCACTAAGCCCCCATATAGATAATCCTTGAAGTGGTTGTATTGGAACATCAGGCAAGTATTTAGAATACCAAGAGTCAAACACAATGGTGACTTGGGATCCACTATCCAAGAGAGCTCTACAGGGATGTCCATTAAGTTTCAGGGACACAGTGGAGGTAGGTCCCACCAGTCCTTTGGGGAGACAAGCTGTTTCCAGGACATCGATCTGACTTTTCTTTGAAAAAAACTCAGGTTTTCCTACCTTATTAATGTCACTTAGTGTTTCACTTCTTTCACTCTTAACTTTTCTTAGTGAACGGACCAGCTTTTGGATCACTTTTGTGGGATTTTCAGGGGCTTTACACTTTGTTGCGATGTGTCCATCTTCTCCACATCGATAGCAAAAGAAGTCTTCCTGAGTTGGATTAGCTTTACCTCTCCTTTGCACAGATGTAGGGTTGGGTTGTCTCTGAGTCTGCTCTAACTGCTGGCTATGCGTTACACTCATAACACTAATCTTCTGCTGCAATTGCTGTATTTGTTCTTTTAGCGCTTGCACCTCCATATCCCGGGATGCTTCAACACGTGTTTTCGTAGAAGTAGCCCCAGACTCCAGCCTCGTAGAAGCAGCTGACACATTTGAGGTCCCCTGTCCTAACCTGGTTTTCAGATCCTTGATTTCTGCTTTTAACTCTTTCACCACAGAAAAACTAAGTTTCCCTTCCTCATGACTTTGAACAGTCTTTACGGTAGCTTTTATTTTCTGCCTAGCAGCTTCGTTTTCTTCAGCTTCTCTAATCTCATTCAGAAGAGTCAAAAAGGTTGGCGGTTGATTTTTCCTTTCCCTAAGCCTTAGCTGGAGAAGCATTAGGTCTGACTCAACTGCACCTCGAATCAATTGCTCCACCCTGACCCGATCTACCATTTGTAGAGACACTCCACCCTTCTGCACTACCTTATTTAACGCTTTATCCACTCTTCGCAGAAAATCTGATAAGGCTTCACCAGAACATTGTCTTAAAAGGCGAAAGGCAAAATACAAATCCTCCCCTGACTCAGATGTTCCAAAAGTACTTTCTAGTGCTTCTATATATTGTATAGCACTAGCCTCAGGGTTAGAGAATCGTACTGCCTTGATGATCTCTAATGCAGGTCCTTTTAGGCTCTTTACAACCCTTCTCCTCTTCTCTTTTTCGGAGCACTCACACTCAGCAATCAACATTCGGGCTTGATCAACCCAGCTATCTAACGTTTCTTCTCCTTGAGGTGTGGGAACAGTGCCAGAATAAGTGCGCAATCGCCTATAGACATTATCACTGGGATGTTTGCCTGTCTTCTCTAACAAATCCCCTACAGCGCGAATGATAGCTTCAGGAGAACTGGCCCTCGGACCAGAGAGAGACAGCAAAGCTTGCAAATCAGGCAACGTCTTTCCTTCTCCTACCAAAAACCTGGCAAGCTTCTCTTCAAAATCTGCAGAGGTAGGTACACGTTCCTGGAACACAACAACTTTCCAATGTTCTTCCCCTTCAGCAGACCACAATTCAGCTGGTATAAGATCAGGATTAATAGTCTCTCGACACTCACACAACACAAGCTGTTTATGTGGGCTTGAACCTGCCTTGGTAGCTCTGACTCGCACTCTTCCCCAAACTTTTACAGACTGGGTGACATCCTCAATATGTGCCACTTCCACATCTGCAGATACCCCTACCAACAACAGGGCACGAGTTTTGTCAATCAGAAATTCTTCACACCATTTAGTGAGTTCTGACTGATAATCAAAATTGCTAGTAGAATCCATCTCAGATAACCCCAAACCATCAGCTAGAAATAAACTAGTTAGGATACAAAAAGAGAGAATCTGAAAATCCCAGCGGTGCCTCCAATTTGTGTAACACCCTACTCTCAGATGTTTCCTTTCTAAAGCTCTTTAGGATGAACACACAGGTTCTTTTGAAGTGTCTCTCGACTAATTATAAGACCTCTCTTTTTATCTCAATTTAACAATAATATGCACTGGTGCAGGGCGATGGATTCGAAACAAACTCTGCATTTAACCAAACTACTAACTCAAATCAAAACACCAAATTAAGGAAGCTAATCAGCTCTCTTCCCCAAAGGCAATTACCATTTTATTTAGAAACACATTGGTTGTTGCAAACTGCAATAGAGGAAAAAGTATATAGAGATATAGATATGATATATATATTATATATATATATATATATATATATATACAATAAAAATAACCAAAAAATCACAATTTTCCCACACAAATAAGCTACCTGAATAATCCTACTACCAACAAAGTAGGCAAGTTTTAGTTAAATTACATACAATATTGTCCTTGCAAATACCAGAGTGCAAATGAAGCTCCCTCACGTAAACGTACACACTCAAATAAGTCTGTTATTCCTGATAAGTATTTCCCATTTAGGTATCAACCCAAATCACCAAATCACAGAATTAGTATACTTGAACACATTAGTGAGGATCCTCTACTAATTGATACTGAACAAAATAATCGTGGGCCCACACACAAACACTCACTCTTTTACTCTTAAGTGCACACCCCCCCGTTGCAGGCCTGTAACGTTGCTGGCGTGCGTTGCGGCCATTTAAACAAACTCAGAATTGGCCCCTTCACTCCGAAGAGCAAAATAAAATTAAATCAAATACCTGAGAGTCCATCAGCTGTCTGCCGGGCTCGGTAACGATCGTCTTACTCCTTTACGTTCTCCTTTGAAGTAGCCCACTGCTCCGGGTGTCCCCCGTTGCCAGAGGAACTCTGAACCTCACAGTGATTCAGAGTTCTATCTGGTTCATCATCCCAATTAATGATGATTATCCATCTGGAACCATTATCGTTTTAGTAATACAGCGTAAAACCCCAGTATGGTCTCTGCAGATGCGTGTCTCGATAGTTTTGCTTGTTCGTCACAGCAATCGCGGTAAAATAGACGTATTCCGATCTGTTTTTTGGCAAGAAACTCAAACAAAAATATGGTCCTTCCTAAACTAATCACAAGCAGTAGGTTTAAATTCCTTTACTAACGATTTGTTAGTAAACCAACAATAAAGCAAATCAATCCGATCTGGATTACTGCATATCTTTTTCTTCTCTCTCGCCGTTCTTTTTTCATCCCCACCCTCCCTCATAACAGCCAATCGCGGTCACGATTCCTTTCTGTAGGGAGGGATTAACTATTCCTAACCCAATAAATGAACAGATAGAAAACTTGCTTGTCAACACCACGTTTTTTAGCAGTGCATTGCAACCACACTTATAAACCCAAATTATTTTAAAGGAGTCGTGATTAATATGTATGGACAGCTGTGAATTGCACTAAACACAACCTACACATTAATTACCTTAATTGCACCTTATGAAATTTACACATTTTAACCCAGGTTACACCTGAATCACATGCTCGCTGTGGGGAGTATTTCTGCAAGTTTTAATAACTTCTTATAAAAGTATTATCACCAGAGAATGAGGCCGAACATCATTTTTTTCATTCACACCAATGTTCTGCAAATAAAACAAGCTTTCAACCGATACTAAACACTGGTTATCTGCTAAAAGGAAAAGTTATAAGGCAAATAATAAAATATCATAGGTTTCAATAACACAACAGAAAGCATATTTGGGAGATATTGCTCTAATATTTTAAATGATTTTAAAAGATTGTCTTTTAAAATCGTCATGCAAGGTTCTGTTTCTTTTGTTGTAAGAGAAAAGAATGCGGGTCAGTTGGGTTTCAGAAGGGCAGGAAGCAGGTGGTCAAGAGTCATGGGATAGTCACGTATAGATCCAGTGTTTGCAGGCCTGAGGGCGTCAGTTAATTTACTCATTTTTTTCCTGTTGGATATAACAGTTCCATACATTGTGCCCATGAGGTGCTTCTCCACGGCCCGTGTTGTAAGAAAAGATCTATTGTCGTTCTCCTGATTGAGTTAGTTATTATCCCTCTTCTAAGTAGATAACGACGAGGCGCTGACAGGAACGGACTCAGAATATTGAGTCACATGATAGTGATGATTAGTTTAGACCTCGTGATGAGTTGATTCAATGGCGTATCTGTGTCTGTTCGATAGAAATCCTACAAGAGAATCTTCCTCCTACTCAGTTTTCTCTGAAACAGACACATACTGCTATAGGAAATGACTTCTTACATTAATTCATAGACAAATGTTTCTATGACTTTCCTGTCATGCATATCCCCAGGTCTTTGTGCATGATTACTACCTCTTTGTATATGGTCTTGTGTATTGTATACTTGTATTGTTTTAATGCATGCTTATGACAGATCACTAGTTAATTTAAACACACGTATACCATGTTTGGCATCTATGAATTTGTCTTCGGATGATCTACTTCAGAGTGTATATAATATGTGGATACCTATGCAACAAGTTGGTGTTTTAAGAATTTTTAATAGTTTGCATATCAACATCCAATCCAGTTCCATATGCAAATTGCCATACTCTCAGACAAAGGGTCTTAAAACTCCCCAGTATTTCCAACCTCCCGCTTGGAAATTCAGCCTTTCTAATTGGACAAGCCCAATCTGAGAGGCGGGACTAGTCTCAGACTTTAAAGGGCTCACGCAGAGTTCTGCCCAGGTTCTTCTGCTAAATTTTCTGATTGCTGCCCATGTGGAGAGCCAGAGCCGGTGCGGGCATGCCCGGTGGGCTCCAACATATAGCCTTTCAGTCTGTGGTCTTGTTAGTTTCTGAGAAGATGAAGATGTGAGCTAGAACCATTCCTTAAAAATCACCCTAAGCTTGTGCCATGCTCCGGCCTAGTCTTTCCATTCATCAAGATCCTCTGACTCAAACTGGTTCTTTCTCATCAACCAACTTCAGCAGAGACCAACTGGAGCCCCAAAGTGCATCAGGACTTTCTTTCAAACAGGCGAGACGTGCAAGTATCAAACTTAGTTTTATTAATTGATACATTAAGTATCATTTGCACCTTTTTACAAAGGTGTGGTTGAACTAAGAATATGACGTTTCCCTCAGGTGTAGATCTGACTGAATATGCAAGTCTGTACCATAGCTTCCTGTCTTTATTTCTCTTCCCTTTACTGCTTAAGCTTTAACCCCTTTTCCTATGCCAACTGTATGCATGTGTGTGTGTATGTTAGACTAGTTTAAGTGTTTATGTAGTTAATAAAATCTTACTTGTATCACACGAGGTTGTTCATTGTTTGCTCATAACTGGAGTCCCTAATCATGCAGATTTTTGCCACATGCTCCGAGTAGTATTGTACAGTAAGAAAGTTATTTTCCTTAATCAGGAATTTCTTAGAATTGACAGACAGTTGACACTGAGATGTCAAGTAAATACTTACAGTGGATCTAAATATTTATAATTAATCATAACTAGTTATGATTGATTATTCATATTTCCCCTTTGAGCTGATTCGTTACATCTTTCTGATTTATCAAACCTTTCTACCTCGTCAGTGATTCTGAGCTGCTCGAGTTTCTCAAGAACGTCTTCCTGTCTTTTTAAAAACTTCAGCATGTAGTCAAAGTGATTATCTGGGGTTACACCATTATCATGTCAATCATGAGATATGCCAATACACCACCACAGAGCTCCCAGAGGTGGCGGCGCCCACTATTAGGTCTCCAGAGGTGGCGGCTGAAGCTGCAGAATCTCCTGAGGTAGTGGTGCTCGCTGCTGTGTTCCCCCGAAGCAATGGTGCCCGCTGCAGTTTCTCCAGAGGTGGCGGCGCATGCTGTAGAACCTCCCAAAGCAGCGGTGCTCGCTTCAGCTCCTTGCGTGGTGGTGGCACCCAGAAACGCACTTTCAACCTGTCATGTCAAGGTCGAAGGAACCTTTGCTGAACTCTCCCTGTATCCTGAGGGCACTACTGTAGAACCTCCAGAAGTGGCGGCACCCGCTGCAGAACCTCCAGAGGTGTCAGTAGTACCCACCTGTGAACTTCCTGTCTGTCCTGTCATGGCTTTGGAGGCCGTTTGTGAACTCTTTGCCCATCCTGTCATGGCTATGGAGGCCGTCTGTGAACTCCCTGCCCGTCCTGTCACAGCTATAGAGGCCATTTGCGAACTCCCTCCTTGTTCTGTCACGGCTATGGAGGCCGTCTGTGAACCCTCTGCCCATCCTGTCACGGCTATGGAGGCCATGTATGAACTTTTGTCCTGTCCCGACCCAGCCAAGGAGGCTGCCTCTGAACACTCAGCCTTATCTGTCAACCCCATTGTTCTGTCTGTGTTGTCTGTCTCTGCCCTCTCTACGTTACAGTCCCTGCCATGGTCTCCTGATCGGTTTGGTCTGCTGTCTGGCTCTGGTGGTCTTCTGCTCCACCGTGGTGGTCTGCTGTCTGGATCTGGGGGTCTTCTGCTCTACCTGCTCCGCCGTGGTGGTCTGCTGTCTGGCTCTGGTGGTTTTCTGCTCCGGTCTGGTGGCCTTCTGTCCTGCTCTGGTGGTCTTCAGCTCCACCTGTACTGCCGGCTCCGCCCTGGCTCTCTGCTCCGCCGGTCCTGCCTCAGTCCCCGGTCTCTCCACTTCCACATGGACCTGGCCCTCCATCCCTCCCACTGTTCCGCCTCCACTCCACCGCCCACCTGGATCATTTAGTGTTTGGAGCATCTGAATCCGCTCCTTGGGGGGGGGGGCTATGTCACGAATCCGGTCTATGGTCTTCCGTCTGCTTGCCACCAGAGGTCACCCTTCCACTACTATGGACTCTTGAACCACACCACTGTTGCACTTCACCCGTACTACAGTTCCCATCATCCATTGCACAGCTGAATTCACACACGTTGATTGCACACTAGCACAGATTGACACGTGTCATCAATCACACCTTCCCTATATAACACTCACTCTGATCCCCGTGAAGCTGCCGAGTATTGTTTAGCGCATATCACTTTTCTAGCAATAGCTGCATTACGGAGCCATTCCTTTTCCCATTTTTAGTTTGTCTGGTCTAGTCTTTCCGTGTTGCCTTGTTGTCTGTTTCCTGACCTTCTGCCTGTGTTTATTGGATTACCCTCTTGTCAAGCCCTTTGGATACTGTTCGCCGATCATAGACCCACACTAGCCCTATGTATATTTTTGTGTCTTGCCCTCTATATACCCGTTGCCATTATCTGATACTTGCCTGTCTCTATGAATAAAGCCTTGCATTTGGATCCGCACGTCTCATGTCTCATCAGCCCCGTAACAGAAACGGGCATAGTTTGGAGAGCTGCATTTGGTTCAGTGGGATATGTAAACTGAGCACTTTCAACATTACGTGCTTTAATGAACTAACTGCTTCTGGAAACAAGTCTGTTATTTTGGACTTTTAACTGCTTCACTCTGCTCTCAAAATCCTTCTCCATCGTAGGAAACCTTCTCTCCCAGCTGGCAAGAGTCTTGACTACTTTGCTTAAAAGCCTTGGATTAGTTGAAGTTCTTACCCTTCACAATTGACACCAGCAACAGGTATTGAAGCAGAATGTTCACAAGCTTTCTCAGCTTAATGTACTGCAATAGTTAATTCCTCTTGGCCATACTCTTGGCTTCACTTTCTCATCACTCGTTGCTTTAACTTCCAACTCTGCCAGTAATCCCACCTTAAAGGTTTAGTTCACCCAAAAATGAAAATTAGGCTGCGTTTTACTCACCCCCGAGGCTTCCTAGGTGTATATGACGTTCTTCTTTCAGACGAATCCAGTCGGAGTTATATTAAAAAAAAAATTGTCTTTGATCTTTCAAGCTCTATCATTGCAGTCAGCAGGTGTTGCATTGCTTCTGCCCAAAAGAAGTTAAATAAAAAGCACCCATGCATAAAAAAGTGTCTCAGATGGCTCCGTGGGGTGAACGAAGGCCTCCTGTAGCGAATCGATGCATTTTTGTAAGAAAAATATCCATATTCAAAACATAATAATTACTTTAATCTAAAAGTTCTCCTGGGTCTGCATGCGCAACAATTAGGCGGGCAATATGCTAATGTTTCATGTTGACATCAACATGAAGCGGCTTGGGATTCATTTTAAAAACGACTCGTTTTAATGACTCTTCTCTTCTTTTGAGAGACAATAACTTTATACACGGTGCACTTTCAGATTTAAAACTTTACAGGATGTTTTCATTCACTTAGAGCTGTGTTACACACTGCATGAAAGGTAATTTTCAAAAAAATTCATAATAGGGGCACTTTAACTTGCTTTGTAAAAATCATCTCTGCAGTGGTCCTCTCCCTCTTAAGTTGGTCCACTGTTTTCCTAAAGGCTTCCTCTGCCATCTTGCCTTGCAGTTAATTGGTAACAGTGACTTAAAACAGCTCAAATAACTTGAAGACAATATTGCTATTTCTCCTTTGCGCCACCTGTATTTTCTGGACCATATGAACCCTTTAATCCTCATATCCAGCAGCAGTGGTTATTAAGTGTCAAGTTATCTAGGGATTCTCAGCCTCAATGTCTGCCCAAACTTGAAAAAGGCTTCAGTCAACAGTGAAGGGCACATGGAATAACTCAAAACATCTGATTCTTGATTACTGATGCAATTCATTAAAGATCCTTCAAACAATAACTTGAACTTCTTTCCATAAATTCAGTGCTTCATTCAGATCTGTTTAGCTTAATAACCTATTCAGGAAACACAAACCATGTATAAATATAATTATATATGAGCAAAGGCAATGCACAGCAGTGAGATAATCAATTATATTTAAGGATATTAACTACAAATTTGCTAGTATACTCACAGATCACGTATCAAAGAATATATAAACATACCATTTAATTTAGCGTTGCTGTTGAATCGCTGTTACTGCACATGGCTAATTAGCACATTAGATGCTAAATCGCTTACAATAGCAAACAACTTGCAAGTCAACATATTGTTCTCATAAACAGTCTGTAGTTACTAGAGAAATCTAGAGTCTTTGTCCTACCAGTAGCATCTCAAAGCTGATGAACACATTATGGCTTTTCCCAGGTGTCTCTTGAATGAATGAACTCAGCATGCAAATTAATCCAAACTTGATGATTACATCAGTGCAGGTTTTACAACCAGCAGCACCAGCTTGTGTAGAAGCAGTGTATGCACTTCACAGACAAAGAACCTCTGCAGGCTGATAATCAGACACGCCTGCCTCAATCAGACATGAGCATGACATGGCATTGGCCAATCAGCTTACTTGTTGCTCCCATGTTGCACTACATGTTCACAACAAAAAGTTTTTGCTGTTTTTAATCTCAAGATTAAATTCATTTTATCATATAGATTTTTCCTTACTTTAAAAATGATTAATATATATTTTCACTCAATTCCAAAATGAAATTAACATCTAGGATGGCCAGAGGATGAAGACATTTTCAGCAAATTCTCAGTTTTTGGAGAACTATACTTTTAAGAGTTATTCATAATGTTATTGAGAAACCTGTGCCTACTTATACTACACCCTTAAAGTATGTACACTTTTGGTGAAGAAAAAGTACACACTTTTGAGTGTGTAGTAGAAGAGTAGGCAAGCTTTGGGATATACTATCATGTTACACAATTGCGTGTCGCACCTGTTACATGTACCCTGTCACTGTAAACTGGTCTGTCAATCATCTTGTCACAGTTAACATCCTCCACATTTCATTTCATTTAACTTCCTACCGTACTGGAGAGAAAAGAAGTAGCACATTGATCTGCCAGTCACGGGTCTTTCATGCGGAGAACTCATATTTTCTGCATAATGATGCATTTAAAAGTTAACGACCAAATGTCAGGATCCTGCTCTGACAGTCTTGTCTGTCCTGTCTTTGTTTAATGTGTCTTTGTTTATTTTGTGACTGACACAGCTGTCGTCGGTTTTTTGTCTGGCAGTTGTAGCGGATTTTCTCATGGGGAAATATGAATAATTAATTGTAACTAGTTATAATTAATTATAAATATTTAGATCCGCTGTAGATATTTAGCTGACCTCTCAGGGTTAACTGTCTGTCAATTCTAAGAACGTTAATTCCCTGGTTAAGGGAAATAACTTTCTTACTGTACAATTCTACAAAAGCTTGTAACATAAATCTGCATGATTAAGTGACGCCAGTTATGAGCAAACAATGACCGACGTCAAGTGTGATACATGTAGGTTTTATTAACTACATAAACACTTAAACTGGTCTAACACACACACACACACAGTTTGTATAGGAAAGGGTTAAAGCTTAACCCTTTAAAGAGAAGAGAAATAAGAATATGAAGTTATGGAACCATTTGCATATTCAGCAGATCTACAGCCTGAAGGAAACATCAGATTCTTAGTTCAAACACACCTTTTTAAAAAGGTGTAACTGATACTTAATGTCTCAATTAATAAGACTAAGTTTGAATACTTGCACGTCTCGTCTGTCTGAGAGGTTTGATGCAATCTGAAGGCTCAAGTTGATGTTTGCTGAATTTGGTTGATGAAAAAGAACCAGTTTGCATCAGAGAAGTTTGATGAATGGAAAAGTCAAGGCCGAAGCCTGGCACGTACTTAGGGTTTCCTGGAGCGTTTGTAGCTACATCTTAGAATTTAACCAAACCACCGACTCTGGGCGGGTCCCTAGTGTGAGGCCTTTATGGTGGAGAAGATCCCCGCCTTTCAAGATGGGCTTGTCCAATGAGCAAAATTGAATTTCCGAGCGGGAGGTGGCAATTTCTGGAGGGTTTACGACCCTTTGTTCTAAGCATGGTAATTTGCAAATGGAACTAGGATCGAAATTACTAAAGATTCACAGGACACTAATACATTGCCTATGTACCAACATATAATCTACACTCCCGTTTAGATCATCAGAAAACTAATTCATAGATACTAAACATGGCAGGGTTACATATATGTACGTTGACAGGAACGAGTGGTTTCATCATAAGCCTGCATAAAACCGTCTAAAAATATCTAAGACAACCTACACCATGAACTGAATATACACTGTTCATTCAAAGAAAGGTTTTCCTTGAATTATTATCAAAAGTCCATTTCCTACTGTGCCCTGTCCCTCTTCCTTATGGAAAAGGCAGTGATTTTCCCTGCTTCCATTCCATCAGGTCGTAAATGTATCTGGTGTCAGGGTTGCCATGGAACCAGGGGCCTGTTCGGCTTCCTGGGGTGTTACGCATTTCGGGGGAAGGGTCCATAGGTCCTCATATGGCTTGTTAACTGAGGGGTGTTACAGAGTATTTGTTAAATATAGCTAACAAAATATATATTGTGTGTTTGATTGGTCCAGACGCTACAGCCATGTGCTCCTCTTGTCCTGCCTTCTCGTTTTCAATCACCACGCCCCCTTGTTTAGTCCTTGTTTGCCCAATTGTGTTCACCTGATCCTTGTGTGCTGCTCCCTTTTATATTGTGCTCATTTCCCTCTGGTCTTTGCTGGTTCGTTTTGTGTGTGCATTCTCTTTGCTAGTGTCTTTAGTCTTGTTAGAGCTGGCTATTCAGTATATTGCATCCAGTCTAGTTTCCCTCTTGTTAATTTGTTCCCATGTTTAGTCAATAGTCTGGTTACAGTCTTTGTGGTTTGGTTCTTTATTTAAACTTTTGAACCTTTTGATTTTGTTTTATTTTCTTTCTAGTTTTCAGCAAGGTTGCTGTCTTGTCTTTATTTTGTTTGTAGTTCTAGTCTTTTATTCTTAGCTTTTTCCCTGTTATTTTTTTTGTTTTTATAAGTCTCAGTTAATTATTTCTAGACTATTTTTCCCTTTCAGTTTTATTTTCTTGTTTATCCTCCCTAGTCATTGTTTTGCAAGTTCTTGCTTTTGATCGGTATTTATCTTTTGTCTCCCCTGTTGCCTTGTTTGTGTGTCTGTCGAGTTGGTTCCTGCCCTGCTTCCTGAGTCCTCCCGGGTCGCCGAGTCTTCTGACCTGTCAGGCAGTTTTGCTTCAAGTGTTCCCATCTCCTAGGCCTAGCCTGTGGTTCCTTGAGGAGCTACCTAGTCTCTCTTTGCCTCGGAGTCAGGAGCTTCCCCATCCCCGACATGCCTGTTCTCCTGTTGTGTGCTCTGGCTTATTGTGTGGACTGTCTTCCTGCCTCATCATCTTGTGTTCCCATTTTGTTAATAAACTCAATCAATTTCCCCTGTCCATTCTGCATTTGGGTCCTCCCTTGACAAACCGTGACACCAAATGGATGTTTATAAAAGTTCACATTGCTGTTGCAGATGAAATATAACACGGATAACAATAAATAAAATTTTTTTTTACCAGGTTGAATGTTGATTATTAGTAACTCAAACCCCTTTTTGTAAACCTCTACCTAACCGTCGATCGTGCGCATCCGCCACGTTTGTTTGTTTTTTTAATGTGTTTTATTCGTTTGTAGTTCTGGACCGAATCCTTCGCCAAAGCGCAATGGATTGTGGGCAATTTTAGCCATTAGAGTGTGCACGGTTCACACTTCAAAAATCTTAATGAAATAGTAGACCATCCAGGGACTTTTAGCATACTCCTTTCAACATACTATGCTTTGGGACCAGTGTTGGCCAGTAACGCGTTACTGTAATTTGATTACTTTTTTTAGTAACGGAGTAACTTAACGCGTTATAATTTTCAAAATAGTAATTAAAGTATAGTTACAAGCCGACGTCTCTACACTGAAAAAAATGTTTCATTCATCCAATTAAAAAAATTTAGGGTAATGATTCACAACTATATTTTTTAACTTGAGCCAATGAAAAATAAATAACTTGCCCTAAACAATATTTTCTATGTCTATGAAAACTATTTTATAAAACCTGGCACAAAGTATATTTTTCTTGTTGAAGAAAGTCAGTTATTTAAAATTCTATTTTTGATCCAAACAGAAATATATAGATTTAGTCACACACAAAAATTCTCATTTAAGAAATTTATTTTTAGAATTTTCATAGACATAGAAAATATTGTTTAGGGCAAGTTATTTATTTTTCATTGGCTCAAGTTAAAAAAATATAGATATGAGTCATTACCCTACATTTTTTTAATTGGATGAATGACATTTTTTCGGTGTAATTTCCGAGTTAAATCTATATCAGTTGTTTTATTTTTCCAATTTGTTAAACTAGAAAATTAAGAAAAAATGCAAACAAATAAAGGAACATTCATGCAATTTTCTGTTTTATTTTAATTCAATTCCAAAAGTTAATTTAAAAACACAACAAAACATGAATTTTTTATCTGAAAACATTTCCCCATAAAACACTAGTTTAACAAACTAACATAAAACAGTTTATCTCAGAATCACAACAAACGGCATCAAAACTATGTGTTTTTTATTTATTATTTCCACTCTGAGTTCACAATATTGGCAATACTGAATTTTAGGTGCTAACTCACCTTTTCCGTGGTTGCGCATTACCTGCTGAATAAAATATAAAGTGCTTTTCAAACACAGTCCAGGTGCAGAGCATAAATCAGTCTGAAAAATGGACATAGAAGGCCTGAGATCGGTTGGTTCATCCATTACAAAGTTTTCTTCCATGATGATTCCCACTCTAGATGGGATTAGCTGTGGACTTGCTTCAACACTGAGGATTCTTACTGGAGTCTGTCTTGTCAGCTGCATCCTAACAGAGGAAGAAACAGATCGATAAAGACATTATCAAGTCAGTTAGATAATGCTGTTGTCAAATACTCAAGATCATATGCTGCGTTCACACCATGTTCTACTTAGAGCTGTTCATGTCCTTGGACTGGGAACTGTGCGTTTCTATGACACTATCGATGCCTACATTAAAGGGATACTCCACCCCAAAATGAAAATTTTGTCATTAATGTCACTTACCCCATGTCGTTCCAAACCCATAAAAGCTTCGTTCGTCTTCGGAACACAAGTTAAGATATTTCTGATGAAATCCGGGAGCTTGTGGCTGTCCCATTACTGCCAAGTCATTACCACTGTGAAGGTCACAACATAATGTGAAAGACATCGTAAATAGTCCATCTGCCATCAGTGGTTCAACCGTAACGTTATGAAGTGACGAGAATACTTTTTGACACAGAAGAGCGTACGCTGCTTGCGTTCAGAGGATATTCTCCAAAATGGCGCTACGGTGATGCGGAGAGACACAGAGGAGACGAATTGTTGAATAAAGTCATTATTTTTGTTTTCTTCGTATACAAAAAATATTCTCGTCGCTTTATAACGTTACGGTTGAACCACTGATGGCAGATGGACTATTCTGACGATGTCTTTCATACTTTTATGAACCTTGACAGTGTAATTTACTTGGCAGTCAATGGGACAGTCACAAGCCTCCCGGTTTTTCTCCAAAATATCTTAAATTGTGTTCCGAAGATGAACAAAGGTCTTACAGGTTTGGGATGACATGAGGGTGAGTTATTAATGACAAAATTTTCATTTTGGGTGGAGTAACCCTTTAACTGTCCGCCGTCGGTACATGCTCCGGTGGTACAAGTAGAAGCTCTTAGAAAATTCACAGATTACAGATGGTAATTATGAGTTTTACATGGACATGAATTCTTTTTCCAACTTGGAATATTGTAATTATGGCAAATACAACATGGGATGAATGCACTTATACATACCTAGTTTTCTGTGAAAAGAGCTGGACTTTGGGTGATGTCAGGCTTGTTGTTGACAACTTTTCTGTGAAGAGCAAACATTAAAGTTACAGTCTTTATAAGGGCATGTGACTTAAGGGTTTACATTTAATTGTGCAGTGTGCCAGTCAATAAAGTGATCCTCCTCAGAACAGGTCTCAGTTAACCCACATGACATACTGCTGATCTGGAGTTTTGCTGTGAGGTGGCATAAGTGTACATTTTAGTGCATAAAGTAATTTAAATGTATGTACATGCCTGACGTGAACAACGACATTGTTTCGTTCTTGTATAACTTCCATGTTTGAACATAGAGACAGGGTTTCACAGACAGGGCTTAGCTTAAGCCAGGACTAGGCCTTGGTTAAATTAGGATATTTAAATAACTTTTATAAAAATGCCTTAAGAACTTTACTGGTGTGCATCTTGAGCACGACAATGGCACTGACATATTTTAAGATGTGTAAGTACAAGATATTTTCAGTTAAGACAGCTTGAACAAGCATTTTAGTCTGAGACTGGCCTGTGAATCCGGGGGATAATGTTTATATAACGTTAGCTGTGCTCTCTTATCACAGTTATGAGGGCCATACTTACACTTCCAAAGCATCTCTTCCATTTCTTCTTCCTTCCAAAACAAGCTAGTCGTTAAGAGGGCTCTGAACCTAGATCGAACAGAAGTATTTTCATCCGTTTTTGTATTTATACCATTAATTAATTTAAACTTACTCTTTCAAACAACAGCCATGTCTATTAAACGTGGTTGTTAAATTATTGTACTCACCATATTAGCGCCACCATCGTCTCTCCTCCACTGCAATCGTGGGTGCTGTATGAGTGAAATTAATTTACACTCCTCATAAACAACATCGAGTGAAAAAGAAAAAGGAAAAGACGAAAATAATCTCAGTCGATCTCGCTTGTCCGGGGTTCAAGCGCGGTTTTGTCCACTGCAGGCGCGTGAGAAAACTAGCTAGCTAACGGATGAGAAATGTCCCGTCGTTTAGACAAACAAAAATTTTCGCCAATCACAGTCTCTCGAAGAAAAATGGCGCAAAATAACGTCCATACAACTAACTTATCTAAAACAAAATTTTCCACCTTCTCATCCACAGCTCGTTGAATTCACACAGAATTTGTTTTGAAAGACAAATTATAATTGGATGAAGTACTGCTTGAAAAACTTTTTTTCAGTGTATACGTTACTGCCGCGTTACATTGCTGACAGAATGCAGTGTTTTATAATCTAGAGATTGTAAAAAGGATGTAGTACACGCACTGTCGAGTCAAGTGCCAGTGGATTAGAGACCTGCTCTATGGCGCGTACTCCGTGCAAAAATCAAACGACCGAACAACCGATCGAACGTCAAACCGAACGTCTATCCGAATGTCTTGAGCTTTGAGCGTCTTACACTGTGGGTGACCCACACGACGACCTGATGCGACGTCAGCGTCTTTAAATTAGCTGTTTTTTAAACATGTAAAGAGACATGCTGCTGTGTAAAGACTATAAATTGACTTTACAGGCAATACATATAGATATTGTTCACCAAAAAGAACACTCAACCATTTCCTGCATCTTGCAGTAGTTCCATGAATGAGTCTTTAAAGAAAGGTGTTAAAGGCTATTCTAAGTCCTTCTGAGTGATAAACTGAAAAAGCTCCCACCTGTAGGCTATCATGACTTTCTCTGTAGGCTATACCATGACAGAAGAATCTAATGTTTTGCTTTCATTTGTTTAAAAGCGAAAACATTTTTTACTTTTAAAGACCAAACATTCTGTACATACAACCAATACTTTTAATTCATGTCTTTGTATTTTTCCATATTATTTAATTCATACATATACCATTTTAATATAATCTTTTACTTTTTTTGTTGTTATTTATCAAACATATTAATTTTATATTGTCTGCTTTATTGTGTTACAGGTTAGAGTTAGAATTTAGATTAGAATGTAAAGAGTTTAAATTTCAAAATCTTCAATGTCATGGGACCATGTTGTCATTAATTGTCCATTGACATTAGTAACAAATTGAGAAAGATGTAGTTAAGTTTATTAAATAAACGCATTGTTAATTTTTACCATGATTTTGTCTCCTTCCTTCTGATATTCCCTCTGGTGAGAGAGAGAGAGGTCTTGTCAGCACTGGATCTAATATGCATTTTCACTGTGTGTTCTCATCTTGTAATCATATCATTGAATAGGCATACCTAAAATGGTTCGAGGTTAGAATGCATTATAGGCTAATTGTCACAAATCATTGTGAATATAAATGAACATTTCATCCTAGTCTGTAAGATTGTATATTTTAATATCAGAAACAGTGTAAATAATAGTTAGATGCCAGATTTATTATAAATTAATTTAAGCTTGATTTATGTTTCTGGATAATAAAAGGGGGCATTGCCCACCCAGAAAGAATTTGTGCCCCCTCAGTTTACTTAACGAACTATAATCATTTAAACCGTTATGAGATAATTAATTGGCGGAACATGGGCGCACTGTCAGAGCGCATAAAGTTGTGTTCAGTTTGCGCAGATCGATCAGCGTCTGATTTAAAGCAGCTTGCATGTCATCAAAGCAGGCTACCGCAAGAGCGATTCGCAAGCAGATGCTGATACAGTCATCGCAGTTTCTCCAGCGCGGCTGCACGAGCTCTGATGATGACCGCTAATTCACGATTTAAAAGACTCACTGTATTTCATGTTGTGCTTTAATGGGGTTACAAACTCTTACATATTAATGCTATAGCGTATTATGTCATGTTTATCAAAATAAAACCGATAAAAAAAATGTAATTTACACACAACATTGTTCTCATTTTGCCAACATTTCTTTCATTATTCTTAAAAGTAATGTAAATATGGTGACCAGGATGAGACTCCCGGCCTGGCTGAAATTTTGTCCCAGACCGGCATTAAATTATTTATTTGTAATATGTGTGGCTTGAAACAGCTGGAAAATTTAAAGGGCAGGCCTACTGCAGTTCTGTGGATGTTTTGTCAGCTGAAATAAAATAACAAAAATATAAGCAATTATATAAATTTTATAATTATATAATACTGAATAAAATAACATAGACTAGGCCTATATAAAATAAATAAATAGCCCTTTTCACGAAATATACTTGACTAAGCCTAAATAAATCACAGATTAACAAAACTAAAGAAAACCTGCGACAAGTTTTATATGCCCCTTTCTGTCCATTTTTCTAATGCTCAACAAGTTCGGAAAGGAAATCAATAGGCTACGGCAGAAAGCGACATCTGTTTGTTTTCTTTATTTTGAAAAGCATAGTGTTTTGTTATTGTGGCTGTACACAAATAAAAGTAGACACTTTATAGTTTCATAATAATGTCTCAGACTTATCTTTGTTTCTGCTGTCAAACGAAACAAATTCAAGTGATCGCGTAGGCACCTCAATTGCGCGCACACATCAGTGCAAGCACTTGACATCATTATCAAAATAAAATAAGCCAACCAAACATATAAAAAGTAACACAACTCAATTTAAATAGTCCGTACTCCGAAGTACAATATTGTTTTAACCCACCAAACATTGCGCATGTGATAGCCTATGTGCACTGGAGTGAATATCAAAGCATATTGAAATGCCCATAGTCTACTATGTATGGGTCACGATAAAAAATATTAAGGGAATAATTTAAGACAGTTATACCGTTATCAGCATATGTTGAAGTAGATTCGTCTCTTGTCATCTCTGAGAGAATGTGTGCCGTTAATGCAGTGTCAGATTCCGTCAGTTTTTACTTTTTTTACGTTCACTTTCTGAATATTGACAGAGGTTAATAACTATGCATAACTCTTGCGCAAAGTTTTCACGTTGCTTGTGTGATCCATTGGCTCGCTTTCATTGTTTAAAACAGAAATATTTCCAATATTGCAACGTAACTAACCCCCCACACCACCTCCGTCACCCCACACTTTATGATATGCCACTGGTCCGGAGCATAAACTTTTATCCCAGTACTTTCGTTATTATTTAATGTTTCCAACACAGAAATATAGCAATCTTCTAATGAATAAACGTGCATACGAGCCTATATTTTGCATGTCAAATTTGTACCAGACCTTAAAAGTAACCCGTAAAGTAGCCTAAACCAGCCCCCGCTTCCGCGATCCATGCCATTTTATCCAATTTATTGCTTTTTTAGGAGGACAAACTGGTCTCAAAATGTTCCTCGCTTGTAAGTGGCTTTAATACTAACATGCATGAAAAACAAATACAAAATTTCAAACAAATAACAATAACTATAACTATTAAAAAGTGGATAACATCCACGCATGATCTTTTACTTCAAGAACTAAAGAGAAAAATATCAATACTGACTGAATCTCAAGAAAATTGCTAACGTTAAATTATTATTATCAAGGCCTAATCAGATGAATCTGTAAATTCTTTAAACAGACGAAACTTTCTAATTAAGGTTAATTAATTTTAATGTCTGCCACATACAAACTGAACCAAAACTAAATTATTGATAATTTTGATAACGTTGAATTTTGAATTGATAACGTTCCTATGGCGACCGGTCGAAGTGCGAGTAACCGATCGTGTTCCCAACGTGTTGTTTACGTGTTAAGACACGTTGTAACACGTTTGTGTTTTTCTTACCTTGATGTAAGTTCTTGTGCTTCAGTTGTGTCCTCCAAATAGTCAACATTTGATTACTGCAGTCGCTGATTTAGAAAAATATGTGCAGTGTATTATTAAAGTTAAACAAAGCAGAAGAGGCAAAACATGCATTGACGGCTAATTTGGAAAAAAAGCACAAAATATTCCACATAATTTTTCTTCATCTCCCATTAAGACTAAAGTTTCAGGAACAGACATCTAATTTCAGAATGTTTTATATTTAATAGAAATATTACCATACATTCAAATGCAGCGAAATCTGCAACTATAATATCCTATCTGCTTTGTATACGCCAATATATTTGTATATATAAAAATCAAATATAGTACATAAAATATGCTGACCATTTATATCGGATACATTGACATTTATATCAGACATATAGCCTATGATATTTACTTCATGATACACTAAGATGGTAAGATAGTCTTCCTTACAAATGTAGCAATTGTGGTCTCATATATAGCCTACACACACACACACACACACACACACACACATATATATATGTTACTTTACAGTAGAGATCAGACATCAGTCTGGGTCTCAGGAGGATATATTCTTCTTTGATCAATAGACATCTCTGTAAATGCAAACATCAGCTCTTATGAAAACTGAACATGTTTATATTTTATAACCTCATTAAACATCTACTCACAGATTCTAGCAGTTCATGAGAACATATTGAAAGTTTTTACCTTAAATGTAAGAGCAACTGTCACGCTGACGTCGCGTCAGGTCGTCACGTGGGTCACCCGCAGACGCTCAAAGCACAAGACGTTCAGATAGACTTTCGGTTTGACGTTCGATCGGTCGGTCGTTTAATTTTGGCACGGAGTGCGCGCCATATTCAAGTAGCGAACGCAGCTCCGGAGTCTGATTCCCGAACATCTGAAGGAATTACGGAGCCGGGCGTCTGCTGCTGCTTCCGCCGTTCCTGTCGCGGACGGTCGTGGTTCATATGAGGATCGTGGCTGCTTTGATGGTTTCTAGGCAAATCAGGAACGTTTTCCAGGATTTGTGAGAAGGTAAGGTATCTTTCCAATAATGGGCTTTAACATTTGAACAGAAGAGCTGAGACACTTGATGAACTTAATGACACTTATAGGCGAAATGTCTGCGTTTATTTGTTTGGATTGATGTTGAGCGCGCTATAAGTCGCGTATAAAAGTGGTGTTTATACTTTTTGTTTCACTTGAACAGATGTCAGTTTGACAGACGCGTGTTTTCAATTGATATTCAATTGGGTGTTAGTCTGTTGCTTTGTTTACCTTCGAGCTGAGAAAAGCAAATCTGTTAAGAGACGCGTTTCCACTTGGAATTCATCCGACGCACCGATTCGCTTAACGAGACTGAATCCGTGTTTACTGCGCGTCTCATTTCACCTCTAAAAGTTGAAAATTAGCGTGAAAATTAAGAGTATTTTCACGCTATACAATACGAGTGTAATCCCAAATAAATATCCGGCATTACCAGGCACAGAATACATTAATTAATGTAAAACATACCGCATCGCGTTTATTCTTGACAGTCGATGTACAGTATCCGAATAGCATCGACAGATGTGTTCGGTCGTTATATCTGTATTTGTGTTGAAGGAAAGCGCGTGTGTTCAGTGTGTGTGAATAACCTGTTGTGCTAATCTCGATCTCTGTCGGCTCGCGGACTGAGGCGAGTTATTCCATCCAGTTTCTTAGAAGCAACAACCGACACGCAAACTACACAAGCCCTTCGTGACAGTGGCGGAGCCAGGGTGTTTTCATAGGCGTGGCCAGGGAGGGTCCAGCAGCCAGTCTGGGGTGGCACAGAAATCGACTATAAAGTACTGGACTGTTTTAGTGCCTAAAACACAGCTGAGTACAATTAATGTCTACTTAACTGTAATTGAGATATTTGTGAATTAGATCAAGTAATACTGAGTGAATATGACCATTTTTTTTCCCCTCACCTCCAGGTATTTTAATAAAGGGGCTCACTATAGCTTTATTGCTCAGTCAGCTTCTCAAAACTCCAACGGCTTGCGCTCCACATCGATACTTAGGATGAGACAGGCAGATAGTGATTTAAAATGTGAAAAAGGGCCGGAATGTCCACAGTAGACATGAATGCCAATATTAAAATTAGTTCTTTTATACATTTTAAACAGTTTAATTTTCGAATTTTCTAGGATAAGTGACTGGCTCACATTTATTGTGCATAAATACAAATCAAAAAATACATATCAGCCTGTGCCGTCTATGTGATCTCGAAATTGCAGAAATATTGTAGTACCTGCTTTGAAGACGTTCTTGCGTGCTGCTTATACATGCATGCACAGTTTGCGCTTAATCACCTTTTCGGTTAATTTCATAAAGTAGTGATGAAAGAACTAGCAGTATGCTCATAGTTTCTCTGTGCGGGTTATTTATGATGAGTGATATAGAGCGTTCGCCAACATTACAGGCTGTGAAAGGTTTTGCCCCCCTTCTTTTTTTTTTTGCATATTTGTCACACTTAAAAAGATTCAGATCATCAAACTAATTAATATTACACAAAGATAATGCAAAAAAATACAAAATGCAGTTTTTAAATGAAGATTTCATTTATTAAGGGAAAAAAGCTGTCCAAACCTGCCTGGCCCTACGTGAAAAAGTAATTGCCCCCTAAATCTAATAACTGGTTGTGCCACGCTTTGCAGCAACAACTGCAATCAAGTGTTTGTGATAACTGGCCATGAGTCTTTCACATCGCTGTGGAGGAAATTTGTCCCACTCTTCTTTGCAGAATTGTTTTAAATCAGCCACACTGGAGGGTTCGAGCATGAATGGACTGTTTAAGCATCTCAATCGGATTTAGTCCGGACTTTGATTTGGCCACTCCCAAAACCTTCATTTAGTTTTTCTTGAGACATTCAGAAGTGGACTTGCTGGTGTGCTTTGGATCATCGTCCTGCTGCAGAACCCAAGTGCGCTTGAGCTTGAGGTCACAAACTGATGGCCGGACATTCTCCTTCAGGATTTTCTGATAGAGTGCAGAATTCATGGTTCCGTCAATTATGGCAAGTCATCCAGGTCCTGAAAGGTTGTTATGAAATGCTGTGTTGGTTTTATGCAGATGTAATGGGACACACACCTTCCAAAAAGTTCAACTTGGTTAGGGATGCGCCGGATCGATATTCATATGAGGTATCGGCTCCGCAGTCCATTTTTTTTTGTATAGGGGTATTCGGGCAGATGGAACCGATCACAAATCCGATTTTTTTAAAATTAAAAAAAACATTTTTTCTATTGTGCGAATTATTCTGTGTTACTTCTGAAGCCATACGATAGCTTAATGTGAGCTACATATGAATATTTAAGTCCTTACATTAAAGTTCACACAAACTCTTTCTCCGCTGTGGCTGTCAGTCATTCGTCATTCGCTTAAACCCTGGTTGCGTTCGGTTACAGCAGTCAGCTCGGTAAAGCTCTCTCCAAGATCATTCTGTGTTCCCATTGTACTTGATTTGTAAATACATGTCTATGATTTTGCAAAAAAAGACTTTATCTTCTTGCCGGAGTTTAAAGTTTTGTTACTTGCTACCGGGTGTCTATGAGAACAAAACACGGGCGTAGAAAAGACTAAAAATTGTTTTTAACGTGCACAGTAACTGAAATTTAAAACTGTTAAAAGAAAGGCTCAATAACTGTTGCACAGATATAATACACTACGCATTAATTTCTCTTCACTTTGTGCTTGCTTTGCAGTTTTTAACACGAAGCGCTTAATGTGCGCACATTGTAAGTGCTTCGTGCTCATAGACTGTCAACCCTCTACATTGCGAGTAAATCACTCGCATATGCGACTAAATCTTCACTCTGGGCGAATAAATTATGTCTAATATTAGCCAATGGATAATCAATTCTCAGATTTTACTCGCCAGTGTTTGAGTTGGAGGCTGAGTATAAGATATATTTTCACTCACAGAACACTCTGACTGAGTGCTTCAGAGTTCTCTCTCCGTCAAGCGATCTGATATTTTTCAGTTCATCTGAATGGATGCGCAGCGCACCTGTGTTTGTGTATTTGGCGTAACATAACCTCTTGTGTGAAGGCGCACGACTAGCAAAGAGCGAGAGTCTTACATAACATGCAGAATTGATGCGCTACATGTAAACGATATACTTTGTTGTATTTTCCTGTAAAAATAACAGTGTTCCTTTGGAATTCTTCAGCTTTTAAGACCTGCCGGGTTTTCCTGTAGTAGGCGGAACCACAAACGACAATCTCATTGGCTGGTACTCACCTATTATCGTCCCTGTTTAGATTTCAGCAAATCAATTCGAGCGAACACACACAACCTGATTAATAATCATGAATCCAGTAGCTCATTAATCCAGTGCGTTTTTATATTGTTCTTATTAATAGAATTCATATCATAATAATAATATCTTATCAGTATTATTGTTCGTTTTTTTTACAGGAACACTGAATGACCAAAAAAAGCACCAGCACCAGTACTAAGTTCACGGTTACCAAGTTTTAAAATGATAAACTTAAACTTCTATTATTAAATAATACTTGATTATCATATTATAAAGCTTGACTGCTTGACTGACTGATATTAAGAGTGTACTTTCAGATATTAAAAAAGCTGTGCCATTTTACAAACATCATATATATATAACCATTGAGGGTTGACTGTATAAAAACAGTTCGTGTTGCACTGTATTTGTTTTGTCCTATCTATCATATGTTGTTGACTCATTAAAAAAAATGCACTATATATTTAAAAGAAATGTCTTTTAATTTTATAGTATATACTTATATATAAATACATTCATGAATGTTTTTAATGAATGGATTTTATATTAATACAAATAGCAATGTGTAACATTTTTACCATATTTAGTGCAACACTTTTTATTTGTTCCACACAAAATATTGTTTTTTCATTAAATGTTTGGTTTTCTAAAATTATTGTGCACTGATTTTCTAGAATAACTTTTGCTGCCAAATTATCCACTAACCTAGTTTATGATAAATTTCTCATAGATTATTAATATACATAGGCCTATATTTTTTCATATTTGTTTATTTTATTTTTCTTTATAATGAAGTAGTCTGTATCTAGTAGATTGTGAAAGAATGATGATCAGTTCCACACACAGAGATATATAAAAACTACATTTATTTAAATGAGGGGAAAAAAAACTTAACTGGGATCGGAATCGGTATCGGCCAATACGGAACCCTAGGTATCGGAATTGGTATCGGATGCGAAAAAGGTGGATCGGAGCATCCCTACTTTTGTCTCATCAGTCCACAGAATATGTGCCCAAAAGTCTTGGGGATAATCAAAATATTTTTTTGGCAAATGAGAGACGAGCCTTTGTGTTATTTTTGGTCAGCAGTGGCTTTTTCCTTGGAGCTCTCCCATGGATGCCGTTTTTGCCCAGTCTCTTTCTTATTGTTGAATCTTGAACACTGACCTTAATTGAGAAAGTGAGGCCTGCAGTTCTTGAGATTTGTTTCTGGTTCTTTTATGACCTCTGGATGAGCGGGGTGTTGATATTGGAGTAATTTGGTTGGCCAGGAAACTCCTGGGAAGGTTCACATTGTTCCAATGGTTCTCATTTGTGGATAAAATGGCTCTGACCATGGTTCGTTGGGAGTCCAAAGCCTTAGAAATGGCTTATAACCCCTTGACGACTGAACATGTCACTGTTTATTCCATCTGTTCTGAATTTCTTAGATCACGCATGATGTGTTGCCTTTAGCATGCTTCACTTGTCAGACCCCCAGGTTCTATTTATTTAAGTGATTTCTTGATTTCTTACAGGTGTGGCAGTAATCAGGCCTGGCTGTGGCTAGTGAAATTTAACTCAGCTTTCTAAAATAATGTGGTTAATTGCAGTTCTTTCATGATTTAACAGGAGGGGGCAGGGCAATTAAGTTTTACGTAGGGTCTCACGTAGGTTGGACAGCTTTTTTACCTTAAAATGAAATCATCATTAAAAAACTGCCATTTGATTGACTTGCATATCTTTGTGTATAGAAAAATTTGTTTGGATGATCTGCAACTCTTTTAAGTGTGACAAAATGCAAAAAATTTAAGAAAACAGGAAGGGGGCAAAAACCTTTTCACAGCACTGTATTTGCCTACTGTTGAAGAGTGTGCGCCGTGAGCACAGTAAAACGGCTTGTGTGACAGTAGAGTGTTTTACTGACATAGGCCCAATCCCATTTCTACCCCTTAAGCCTTCTTCACACTGCCAGTGACTTTTTCACTGTGTGTCGCTAGACTCAGTGCTGTGAGGATGCTTATGGGCGTTCATACTGCTGTCGCTCTAATGTTATTGGTAAACTGCACGTCTGGACATATTTTGATATAAAATGCAATCACAACTATATTGCCGGTAAAACGAAGATATCATTCTAATATGACTAGGAATTAGACTTAAAAGAAATAAAAGTACCATTCTGCTGTTGGAGAGTTGTTATACAGCCGTGCTGGTGCATTAAATCATTAACCGGTGCTAAACTGCTCACTGCATCATATAATTAACAACTCGAACCATCAATGTATGAATCAAACTCACTTAGACAGCCAACAGTTTATTTTCTACACATCATGTTTTTTATATCCATGTATGTGGTTACAGTAAAATCATATAAAACAGTGAAATCGCTCAGGAAATCTGTCCTGTCTTGCCTGCACTCGAGACGGTGACGTGTGAGAGCCACTGACAGATTCTTCACTTCTATTGGTTGTCGCTCGTGAAATTCGCTTTCACTTGCATTTGCATAAAGTTAAACAATTCTTAACTTTTGTCGCTTGACTTGCATCACTTGACACGCCCACATTCTGTCGCCAACCGTCACTGTCACTCGTGTTGCCGGAAGTCGCCAGCTCTCCATTGAAAATGAATGGGAGCTTGTCGCTGTGTGTCACAGGCAGTGTGAACGGGGCTTTAGCCCTTCCCCTTTCTGAAGAACCGAGACACCCCTACCCCTTCACGTGAACACGCAAAACGGAGGGGTAGGGGTGTCTCGATTCTCTTTTGGTTGGAGGGGTAGGGGAAGGGCCAGACAGCCCTTCAAACGAAGATTTTTCAGGACCACACATGAATGTCACGCGGGTCCGCGCATCAGGGGTCGATGCATTGGGCTGAAGCGATCAGGACGCACATGCGCTTGTGTGAAGTAGATGGCGCCAATCACCAACACACATCCTGTGCCATGAGTCTCGAACATACACACATGCAAAAGTACATAACACACATGTAAAAGTACATAACCTCTCCCACTTATGCAGAACTCACAGTTTGGGTGGATTTTTAATGTCAACTTGAAATCCAATCGGACTCTATTTTCCTGCTTTATTCATCAGTGTACGTTAATTCTAAATAAAACAAGACAACATGAATTTATCTTGTTTTGTATATAATATTTATATTATGAATAATCTGGGGATTCTGACAGCAGATAATTTGTGATATTTTTGCACAAGCGCTTTGATGGATGTTGCCATAGTGCCCTTAATTGTTCATTGAATTATTATTTTTAATTACTATTTTTCACCACCTGTAAAATATTCAAATCAGTAACTGAACTCACTAGTCAATTAATCGGTCATTGAAAGTAGGGCTGTCACGATTATGAAATTTGTCTGACGATTAATTGTCTAAAAATAGTCACGGTTATTGTGATTAATTGTCTGTTTTAGGGCTTTGTCGATTATGCCGATCATCACGATTCATTGTCTGTTTTTTATGGCTTTCATTATATAATTGTGATTAATTTAAGGGTTCAGTAAATAATAATGATGTTATCTTTTAATCTTTTTGAGTTATTATTTTGCAGTGTAAGATTACATAGAGAATTCCAAATTCTAAGAATCGGCCAATACCGTTCCAACACCTGCGCTATTTTTTTTTCTACACCACTACAGAATATCAATACTGTGTTTGTGGAACTAATGGTCACTCTTTTTTTAAACCCTTTGTAAACATAATCCACTAAATACTCACTTCCTCATTACAGAGAAAAACTACATTTGAATAAAAAATATATTAGCTATGAAATTAAACTAGCTGACTGTATAATTTAGCAGCAAAAACAATATATTGAAAAAAAAATCTTTAGTGCACATTATATAATTTAAACATGTTTATTCTGTTAACTATTTGTATTCTTACAAAATACATTCATTAAAATAAGATGGAAATCAAGAGAAAAATAAAAGCTTCTAA
The DNA here is from genome assembly GCA_018155175.1 of Sinocyclocheilus anophthalmus. Classification (NCBI taxonomy): domain Eukaryota; kingdom Metazoa; phylum Chordata; class Actinopteri; order Cypriniformes; family Cyprinidae; genus Sinocyclocheilus; species Sinocyclocheilus anophthalmus. The sequence goes on along the minus strand of JADLZN010011374.1, from coordinate 22,789 downwards.
TAATCTTTCTGTGTGCAAAACTTTGATAATGTGAAACGCTTCAAACAGAGCGGCACAAAGCTCTTATGCACATCCAGGGTGCAGAATGGTGCACTTGAAGCAATATGAGTCGCAGCGTCTTTAGGCACATCTAGGGGCAGATGATGTGCTTGAAGCAATATGGAGTCGCAGCGCTTATGCACATCTAGGGTGCAGAATGATGTGCTTGAAGCAACATGGAGTCGCAGCACTTATGCACATCTAGGGTGCAGAATGATGTGCTTAAAGCAACATAAGTCGCTGCACTCAACACGGGTAACCTTACAAGAGAAGAAAAATGAGAGAGCAATGAACTCCAGTAAGATGTCATTTTATGCGAATCCCCAGACCTTTATCTACACATCAAGTATTATAATGGGAATATATCATCTTGGAGAGAGAGTTTTACCGTGATGACTGTCATAACTGAAGGTGAAGTGCTGTTTGAATGCGGAGCAGAGAATAACTGACAACTGCAGCAGAAGTTTCTGTAAACTTAAATTTAACAATGTAAATATAAGTCTGTCCCTCACATTAAGATATGGAATGGCTTCAGATGATACAGCTATAAAAACAATGAATGAAATGAAAACCAAACTGGTGCTCTTCTGTTTCTTTTGGTGGATGAATCCCCCTTGTGTCATATAAAAAGCACAATAATTGCGGTTGTCTGAAACAACCATGGTTAGATCAAATAATCGCGATTAGACGGTTATTTAATTATCGCGACAGGCCTAGACTATTCCACTGTCCCAACTAATAGTTATTCACTAATAATTACTCAAATATCATAATGAAGCAGACATGCAACACACACATAGGTACTATCCCAGCAAATGGCTAGCCTTTATCAAATGAGCTGCGATGAAGAGCAATTGCTTGTTTTAGGAAGATGTTTTAGTTTAAAGGAGAAGTTGACTGTCTCCTCAGGCTCATTCTAGAAGATGTTTGCACAAACAAATGAAATTTGGTGTTGGAGACGAGTTTGAACATGCTGCCTTTAACACTGAATGTGTTCATATAGCCTAATGCTGTGGCTTAACACTGTGTTCGTTTGTTGGGTTTATGAAGGAGTGAAACCTCATTGCCTTGAAAGTAATTGCATAATGACAACATTCACAAATATTTTCCACACCATGCATGGAGGGAAAGTCAAAGACTGTACTAAAGAATTAAAACAGATAATCATCATTATATAATTTGATTTCATTATTTTGGGGCTCAAAATGTGCTGTAGCCTGGGCGATAAAACGGTACCGATATTTATCAATGGTACACCTTCCTCGATAACAACAGAAAAAATGTTCGATATAGCGCACGATATAGGCACTTGCTATGAGTGATGCAGACAGCATACACAAACACGAACACATGCTGAAATGAGTGCTGTGCCTGCCTGTGATGAGGAGACAAATTTAAAATAAACATTTGCATTTGAATGTTAGGAGTGCGTCAGGGAACGTCATCAGCAATGTTCCCTCTAATTTATTTTCTTGCTGAGCAAAACTTTTCTCTATTGGGTGGACATTTCGGCCACCTGAGCAAAAACATTCTTTATACCAGACCTGTAAAGCGCGTACACAAAAAAAAGTGTGTAACTTTTATCTTTGATGTGCTATTTGTATTTAATTTGACCTGTGACTAAATTATGTACATTTTAGGTTATCTGAGAAAACTTTTTTTAAGTTATTGCTTATTATTATTTTTTTTTTTACAGTATACTCCATTCAAAAGGTTGGGATCAATAATGGTTATAAAGAAGTTCTATGCTCAGCAAAGGCTGGATCGATTTGATAACAATATGAATATTATTTCACAAAAAATATTGTGAAATATTATTGCATTTTAAATAACAATTTTCTATTTTAATATACTTTAAAATATAAGTTATTTCTGTGATGCAAAACTGAATCTTCAGCATCATTACTCCAGTCGTCAGTGTCACATGATCCTTCAGAAATTATTTTGATTTATTATAAATGTTGGAAACAGTTGTGTTGCTTAATATTTTTTGGGGACCTGTGATACTTTTTCAGGATTCTAAAAAGAACAGTGTTTATTCAAAATAAAAATGTTGTGGTACAATATACACTACTATTCAAAGTTGTGTAATAATTTTGCTTTTATTCAGCAAGGATGTGTTACATGGATAAAAAGTGATAGTAAAGACTTAATATATATTTAAGAACGATTCTGTTTTAATAAAGCTTTGTTTGAACTTTTTATTAATCAAAGAATCAAAGAAAAAGTATCACAGGTTCCAAAAAAAAAAAATAATAAAATCTATATATTATTTATTATATATATACAGGTGCATATCAATAAAATTAGAATGTCGTGGAAAAGTTTTTTTTTTTTTTCAGTAATTCAACTCAAATTGTGAAAACTTGTGTATTAAATAAATTCAATGCACACAGATGAAGTAGTTTAAGTCTTTGGTTCTTTTAAATTGTGATGATTTTGCTCACATTTAACAAAAACCCACGAATTCACGATCTCAACAAATTAGAATATGGTGACATGCAATCAGCTAATCAACTCAAAACACCTCCAAAGGTTTCCTGAGCCTTCAAAAGGGTCTCTCAGTTTGGTTCACTAGGCTACACAATCATGGGAAGACTGCTGATCTGACAGTTGTCCAGAAGACAATCATTGACACCCTTCACAAGGAGGGTAAGCCACAAACATTCATTGCCAAAGAAGCTGGCTGTTCACAGAGTGCTGTATCCAATCATGGTAACAGAAAGTTGAGTGGAAGGAAAAGGGTGGAAAGAAAAAGATGCACAACCAACCGAGAAAACAGCAGCCTTATGAGGATTGTCAAGCAAAAAATCGATTCAAGAATTTGAGTGAACTTAACAAGGAATGGACTGAGGCTGGGGTCAAGGCATCAAGAGCCACCCACACACAGACGTGTCAAGGAATTTGGCTACAGTTGCGTATTCCTAGTGTTAAGCCACTCTGAACCACAGACAACGTCAGAGGCATCTTACCTGGGCTAAGGAGAAGAAGAACTGGACTGTTGCTCAGTGGTCCAAAGTCCTCTTTTCAGATGAGAGCAAGTTTTGTATTTCATTTGGAAACCCAAGGTCCTAGAGTCTGGAGGAAGGGTGAAGAAGCTCATAGCCCAAGTTGCTTAAAGTCCAGTGTTAAGTTTCCACAGTCTGTGATGATTTGGGGTGCAATGTCATCTGCTGGTGTTAGTCCATTGTGTTTTTTGAAAACCAAAATCACTGCACCCGTTTACCAAGAAATCTTCGAGCACTTCATGCTTCCTTCTGCTGACAGCTTTTTGAAGATGCTGATTTCATTTTCCAGCAGGATTTGGCACCTGCCCACACTGCCAAAAGCACCAAAAGTTGGTTAAATGACCATGGTGTTGGTGTGCTTGACTGGCCAGCTAACTCGCCTGACCTGAACCCCATAGAGTATCTATGGGGTATTGTCAAGAGGAAATTGTGAAACAAGAGACCAAAAAATGCAGATTAGTTGAAGGCCACTGTCAAAGAAACCTGGGCTTCCATACCACCTCAGCAGTGCCACTAACTGATCACCTCCATGCCACGCTGAGTTGAGGCAGTAATTAAAGCAAAATGAGCCCTACCAAGTATTGGTACATGTAACAGGTAATTAACATACTTCAGAAGGCCAACATCAATAAAAATGTTTTTTTAGTGGTCTATGAAAATATTCTAATTTGTTGAGATAGGGAATTGGTGGGTTTTTGTTAAATGTGAGCCAAAATCATCACAAAAAAAGAACCAAAGACTTAAACTACTTCAGTCTGTGTGCATTGAATTTATTAATACACGAGTTTCAAAATTTGAGTTGAATTACTGAAATAAATGAACTTTTCCACGACATTCTAATTTATTGGGATGCACCTGTACTTAGACAGCCAAAGCCAGTTCAACACTGATAATAAATCAGCATATTAGAATTATTTCTGAAGGATCATATGACACTGAAGACTGGAGCAATGATGCTGAAAATTCAGCTTTGCTTCACCAATATTAGAAATTGCAAAAATGTTTCACAATATTACAGTTTTTTTTCTGTATTTTCGATCAAATAAATACATTCTTGATGACCCACTCAAAACTGCAGTTTTTTGTCCCTTTTTTTCTTGACAAGAAATGCATTTATTAAGAGACTCCATTAAAAAAACAAGATCAATTATTTATTAGGTTTATAATATAGGCTAAACGTTAATATAATAACAAAACAAACTGAAGCATTTAAACTGAGATCTATAAGTTAAATATAAAAAAGAACGTGAACTATCTAAACATCCCTATGAGGTACAGTTTGCACAATACACCTGTGTGTGACTGTAAATGTATCTGAGTTTTGTTACCATTTTTTACCATTTGTTACCATAGCACTTAATCAAGCCACTGTTCTTTAATACATGATGACGTTTTATTTCACATGTCATTGCGTTTGCGTTGTCTCTCGATTAGAGCTATTTCGTCCACAACCATTAAAATATTCAGTTTCTACAGCGACTCATTTGGCGCACATCATTCTCTTTCTATGAAACCTGTAAACGGCATTCACCGGTTCTAACTCTATAGCGATATCAACTCGATAGCGGTTTACCCGAGCATTGCAATTCATTCGCTTTCGCAAATGGCTTTCCCAACTCATCTATGCATGTGCGCGGCACATTATATTTTTTTTTGCGCAGTTTACGCCCATTTCACGCCCGTTTCACACCGCACGCGTAAGCAGAGGCAGCGCAGAAGCGGCGCGTATGCAGAGCGGGAGCAGCGCGCGCCCATTGTGCTTTCACACTGGCAGCGTTTGTCGCGCAGCTGAACCGCGGCTTGAGTACTGCAAATACAGACGAGTATCGTTCATTCGGTCACGCTTTTCAGGTGTTCTCTACGGTGGCCGAGAAGTGCAAAACAAATCACAATTTTGAAAACAAAATAACAAATTACAAACGCAAATGCAAGTCTAAAAAACTAAAAAACAATTCAGAAAACACAACAACAATTCAGAAAACATTATAACAAGTCAGAAAACACAATGACAAATTCGAAAACAAAATAACAAGTCAGAAAACACAACGACAAATCAGACAAACAAATTGACAAGTCAGAAAACACAACGACAAATCAGACAAACCGGAAGCGGTAGGTAGTTTAGGTAGGGATTACTCACCGCTGACTGGACGAGACATCTGTCAATCAACCTATACAGGGAAGAACCTGCTGAAGAACAGCGGAGTCGTGGTAGAAAGTTTGGAGATGGTAGTTAAAGTAGCCAGTTTAAATGTATTTGTAGATTGCCATTGAGAAAAAAAAATTAACTTAAATTATTTTAGCAAATTGCTGCAATATAACAAAGAGTGAAAATGTTAAGGGGGTCTGAATACTTTCCGTACCATGATGTGTGTTTTTCACTGCATGATTCAGTTTAATAAAATGCATTATTTCTGATGTAAAATGCAGGTAAAAGCATTTGTCTGCATAAAAACAGTGTTAAATGATCTAAATGTCTTTCAGAGCATTCTGTGTTCTGCCTGCTTGAATTGTTTATATGTTATGTTGGTAAAGAAGTTCTTATGTAATACTTATGATCAAATATAAGAATTGAGAACGATTAATGCACACTTTAGAAAAGGTAAAAAATTCCATCAAAGGGTTTAAAATACTTGTTGAAAAGATAATTTCCTATCATGCTGGAAGACCACGCAGAATCGAAGAATATTAAAAACTTAGACGCTGCCCGGCTCGTTGGTTGCTCGATTTTTTATTTTTTTGTGTCCCCTATATTTCTTTGGGTGGTGTCACATCAATGTCACCGAAAATGAGTGTGTTCAAAATAAGTATATTAGAAATAGGTTTTCCTCTGAAACGATTCCATAACGTCATGTGATTATTTAAATGTTTGTGTTTTTTTTTCAGGGTGTCGGGGTATTCAGGTGTGTGTGTGTACCAACCTGTCCACAAAACTATATGTGTGTAGCATTTTGTTTTCGTATTAATATAGTTCAATTTTCTGTGATTCGAAGAGTATCCACTGGCATAACCACAATTTTCTGGTACATACAGCACACACACAAGACAAGTGGAGTCCACCCCCTTAGTCATAACCACTGCTTGATTATATTATCTGTGAGTTTTTTTTATTTTTGGTGTGTGTACCATCCGTGGGTGCCCCCGTGGAGAGCCGAAGCGTATTCAAAATAAAAATTTATCAATTTAACATTTTGAGACTAAAAGTATAATTTTTTCCAAAAAAGAAGGAAAAAATAGGGTCGGGCTCCCTCACAGGTCTCACCTGTTGAGGCAGGCGGTAGAGACCCAGCCCGCGTGCCTTTATTCTTCAAAGAATCCAAATATTATGTTTCAAACGTAAAATAAAGCAAAGAAGACAGGCGCTTGCACCACCCTGAAATTGATCGGGCACCAGCACACGACGCCATGGCGGGGCGCAGCAAGTATTTTTTTCTATCATTTTATTATTATTTTACAGCAACAGTCTCAGATCTAGCAGACGATTGCGATCGACGGGTTGGCCATCACTGATGTGCTGTAGGCTACATTAAAAATGTAAAAGATAAAAACACAATAACCCCCAAATGTAAAAAAATTTCAAAAAGGATTTCATAAAACTAAACGACATGGGTATACCTAAAGCAACACAAACTTCACTAAAGGATTCCTTTAAGAGACATTTGTTATTTATATGTTATAGACTTTTTATAATTATACTTTTATGTTATCTTTATACTTTTACAAAGAGTGTAATGAAAAAAAATGTTATATTATTATACATGAATATATTTCTATTTAATGCATAATTAATGTATATTGTATAAGTTAGCCGGGAAAAAGACAGACAAACTAAAAACTGCAAAAAAAAGACGCAGACATCACGTTATAAGGCAGACGCAGATGTCACGTCCATTGAGAGGAATGAATGAAGGGCAAGTAAATTGTGCATTGACTGACACACTGCACTGAGCCGTGTGAGCAGCGTGTTATGATACGTGTTAGCGAAATAAAAAAATAAAAAAACCTTCACTGTTACATGTGAATCACACGTGACGTCTGGCTCGACACTTCACTGCCACACGTGATTTACGTGACGTCTGCATGACGTCTACGTCATGTCTACGCCTCGTCTGCGTCTTAAAATGAATGGATTAAATAGCAAAAAAAAAAAAAATTAAGACGTCAGTGAGACGTTCAGTGAGACGAGTGCATGTTGCAATGTCATATTAAAGAATCCGTCCGAACGCCATACTGATCCGCTTCTGGTGTGAGTTGGCACCGCATGGAGGACGTAACAAAACCTCTTCGGAGCCGTAGCGCGCCGCAGACTTGTGCAGTGTAAATCAGGGGTTAATCTGGGACGTTTCAAAAGCGTCCCAGGAGCGGCTCTCCATGCCACTTCGCTAAAGATAGGCGCCTTGTCTATTTTTGACGGACTCTGCGTCCAAACCACACAGCAAATACAAGATAAAAGTCAAAAAATCATGTCAATTTCAAAATAAACACCCTGTGCAGACTTATGATCGTATTTCACGGTCACATATCTTTGGGAGAAGGCCAGAAATGGACGACAACGAACGGTTCATCATTGGTTGCCGCCGAACCGTGTCATAGCTCATTACCATAAAGTTGATGCACAGCGCTGCTGCTCGACGCCGGCTCACATTGAAAATAAATGACCTCCGGCTACTTTAACGCTCTCGATGGCGGTGCACGGTAACGGAGCATTTGTGCAATGGAGGACCAGCTTACGTGATTAACAGCGTGATTAACAGAGCAACATCTTCTTTTCTTACGGTCATGAAAAAATGTGAAAAGTTGAGAAATTTTAAAACAGCAATTCCCAGGCCTGGTAAAGTCATGGAATTTTTCCCTCATATCTCTGTATAATAGAATTATGTTTAATCAGCTTTCGAGTTAATAATGAGGGAAATTCCTACAAACATTTATTCAATAGAGCATGTAGGTTAAATGAGTAAATAAATGGATCCGAGCATTGGGGTTTGTGAGAGCAGCCACATCGCGTCTCTTTGCGCACTCAAGTTTGTTATTTCAAATGTAGATGCGCGGCAAGCGCGCTCATAATAGAAGTTTTTTCATGAAATATATGCACGCTATAGGTCAACACGAACATCTTTCATTGGCACGTGAGGAGGGGATCTGCCAAATGAGGTGCCGGATTGGATTTCGGACAAATTCGGAGGTGCCGGATCCAGCTTGTTCCGGCACAAATTAAGCCCTGGATGTAGCCATGCAAAGTTAAAACAGTTTAAACTTTTAGAAAACACGTCACAAATTTGTGGAGGTTTATTCCTGCTTGATGGGCGCTTCGGCTCTGAATTAAGCAATGCATAAATACATGATGCTGTTTTGTTCATAATTGTTTATGCAATTTATGCAAAAAGTTAATTTAGAGGTAACGCATGTTTTTTTTATAGAGTTATCTCCTTGCTTTGATAATTTAAATGCGCTGCATTATTTTGCTCATTGCGCCCTCCTGTGGCCTCGGGAAACAAGCCAAAAGTTTATTTAAGGCCTATTTAATCTGCATATAAAATGTTAGAAATTAGATATTTGTTTAATTTTTACTTTGTGTTTGATTGTTAAAACAAAAAATATTTGTTGTTTGTCTCAATAAATTTTGTTAATTTAAAAATACAGTGGTTAAATTAAAAAAAAATTCTATTGCTCTTTGTTTTAAAAAAGGTTATAAAAAATGTCAATAATTATCGATACCGAACGATATGAAACATATCGTTGATAAATTTTTTAGCTATATCGCCCAGACCTATGCAAGTGAGCATGGTTTACACCAATGGTTTTGTTGTGGTTTTGCTTCAGGACCCTGAATTTACTTTGAATAAACTTCAAATCAAACATTGACATGTTAATATTAGATTTAGATACCCAGTAATTTACCTCAGAAAACACATTGCGTTCAGCACAAAGTTAAGAGTTTAATTAAGTGAAGCCATAGTCAATGTCACCTGACTCATATTTTCTGTCATCTTGAGTAGCTTTGTTAGTGGTTTTTGAGGATGAGGGCATCACACAACCTGTCCATGTTGACTTATGTTTTATTTGGCACAATTCTACCAAGTGAGAAATTAATTTGTTAAAATGCCATTTAATTGGACACACAGACTTTGACATTGATAACTAAAGCTGTTGGAGGCATTGAAACAGACCTAGTTTGCAGGTAAGTGTAGAGTAATGGAGATCATGAAGGTTGGCATGACTTACATTATATACATACGTGTATTTACAGCAAACTACAGAGACAGATACTGAACATACAGAATTGGACACAATCCTAGTAATAACAGTTAAGGCCCCGATATACGTCAAACAAAGTTTGTTTTCGTTCTTCGTTTGGGGGCAAAAAGAAGTTCGAAAAGGCTGAGCGACGGTATACTGTTTCCGAACTTTCCAACACCCCCACGCTGCTGGAGGCGGGGTGTAGATTAATGTAAACATACATGTGTCGCGATGCTCGCGCGTATCCCCTAAACACAACAACGATAAAATGAAGAAGTGTAGGCAATCTAGGTGTGAGACGGGCCCCAATGGTCAGAATATTATAGACAAAAAAATAATGATTAGCAGCAGTTCAGAGTCAAGTATCATGCTTGCAATACAAAAGAACCATTCCATTTCCATAATAAGTCCTTTATTGGAAGTGTGAATGTCTCCTAGTCTGAAATCTTATAGCATGATGTGGAAAAAATTTTCCAGAAAGCCAACAATTCACTAAAAAATTTTTTTTTATTGGTCTTATGAAGTATTCTAATTTGTTGAGATTTTTTGTTGGTTTTTGTTAAATGTGAGCCAAGATCATCACAATTAAAGAACCAAAGACTTAAAATACTTCAATCTGTGTGCATTGAATTTACTTAATACACGAATTTCACAATTTGAGTTAAATTACTGAAATAAACTTTTCCACGACATTCTAATTTATTGAGATGCACCTGTATTTGGTACTTGCTACCTCATAGCATTCCGGACTTACCATTGGGCTTGAGTCAGCTGCAGCCCATGGGCCCCGCCTTGTAGGGGGCCTTTGCCCGTTTACGTTTGTTTGATTTGTTCGTTAAATGCCAGTCAGAATTCAGAAATGATCAGCCGCATTACCACTGCGCATGCAAGATCTAAACGGGCCAGCCAGGGCTACAGCTTACAACTACGACCTTCAAGGCCACAATCAAACAGCAAACTGGTATTTATGATTATTTCACAAAGAAGAAGGACACACGTATTGAATCACGTCTGCACAGATTGGTTTGTTATCGCATGGCTAATGGCTACTTTAAACAACTCCATTAAGCCTTTAGCCCCAAAGAGCGCACATTTAGAAAGATAATGATAAATTCTCAAATGTTCACACCTCATTTCTTTACAGAGGATGATTCTATATTATATTAATGTTCCACTAAATTATGCGATCATCTGATGAGTTTTCAGCGCTCTCTCTCGTCTTACTGCACACAGTGGGGAAGAAATGTCATCAAAATGATTTAAAAAAAATAAAAATAGCCATTTAATGAGTTTCTGTTTTTATAAAATATGCCTATGATATAGGACTTATAGCCTATCACACAAACAAGAGTCCTGTTTTTTTCTCGAATATCTGCACCCACGCAAAGGTACAATAAAACCCACCAACTTACTTCTTTTTTTCTTTTTTATAGAGTAAACTTTCAGACACAAAATCCCATTTTGCTGTGTTAGAAAGAAAATAGAACAAACAGACTCCTGCAAAATAGAAATTATCTAAATATAAAGTGTATAAACATATACATTGTTATTTATCTGTTGCAAAAAGAACAACTAATATTAACATGATTAAAATTATTGACATGCGCAAGCTGGCATAGTTTCTATTTATAACTCGTGTTTAAAGGGTTGCGCAATGTAGCCAATAGACTCAGCTGTTGATTTCTGGAACGCAAATGGCCAATCAGAGGTGATTAAGTTAGAATCTACTCACTGCAGTGCTGAAATTGCGTGCTCAGGAATCCTCTCATTTTAACACACGAAGTGTAGACACTGTGAAAGATTCATTGTGCATATATTTAATGTGTTATAACAGAGCTTATGAGATTGGGGGGGGAGTTGATTACCTGAGTGTCAGTATTAGTGATAGTACAGGAAGCGAGCTGGCATTCGGCCATGCCAAACCATGCACGCAGCAGACCATGCTTGCTTTTCTGTTAAAAATAACAGTGGCTTGTGAATGTTGATGCTTAGCCTAAATAACAAATATTTTATCTGGAGCGTTTATGCTGGTATGTTGTGGAGCTTAGGAGATGTTACAGAACCATTTCATGTAAATTTCTTCGATGTACTGAAAACAAATCTATATAGATTACTTTTATGCGTGCTTTTGCGGGCAGGAGCGGGAAAAAACATGAATGTCGCGGGCGGGAGCGGGACCAGATAAGATACATTTCTGCGGGAGCGGATGCGGGCTCGGACTTAGACATCTTGCGGGAGCGGACTGAAATTATATCTCCGTCCGTGCAGGTCTCCCACCTCAAGAATATGTTTGTGTATTTTTGTTACTCCATAATGATGTTCTATTTGAAGTGTAGTGTCAGGTCATTTGTAGTGTAGGTATAGGGCCCAAACATAACATCAAGCCCAGGGGCCTTCGCCCCCCTAAGTCCTACCCTGCTTATATCTTTACTCTTTTCTTTCATTCTTTTCATGGCTTTGGAAAACTTGTCTCGGATGTTTCTCTACGTCACTTTTTGCATAATTACGGGTCGTCGACACCAAGTTTCGTTGCAATTTTTTTCTAGGAATTAAATGCTTTCTCTGAGTCTCTCCGCGAGCGATCGTACAGGTGTGGATATATTTGTGCCAGCTGAGCTATTCGACACTCCAGTGTGTTCATGTTGCTAGTGACTAGGAGATGTTGTTCTCTTGTCAGACCTCCGTAGAATGAGAAACGAACCGGGTAAAAAAAAATCGCATGTCAAAGAAGGTGGAGTTTCAGAACACACCCACCAATTGTGTAACCGCCACGGACCAATGGAAGCTCAAAGGTGTTTAGGAGCCACAACGAACTCCCCCAGAAAGTTCGCTTTGGTCAGCTGTTTCGAACTGCCGAAATGAACGTTCTTCGATTTCGTTTGAAGTATATCAGGGCCTGATTTAAAGGTTTGCAAGCAGTGTTTATTTCCCAGTATTGTAATGAACATAATTCATAGTAGCTGTGAATCAATACTTGTATATGTGAAGTCTCAGTCATAATAATCTTGTGTCCGATGGCATTTCATTTTCTCCAGTAAAGCCTTCTGATCCTTTGAATTTAGTCATTGATTGTAAGTATGAAAGCAATGTCTTTTGAAGTTCATTGTAAAATATTCTGCCATATATATAAGTAGTTGTAAGGTTGGTAGGTTGATTCGAATTATTATTGATTGACCCATTGCTGCTGAGCGGTTTCACCATTATTTGTGCTTCCATGGTAACAGTCAGTGACTTCTGTGATTGGTGGATCTCTCTCAGGTATGGGGTTATGGTTTTCTTTGTAATGTTTGTATGTCATCTAGTATATAAATTTAGTCGTAATTCTTGCTGAGCTGAAGGCTTTCTGTGCGTCAGTAGAAGCTTGCTTTGAACTTGTTTTAATGTTGAACTTCACACTGTTCAAAATTAAACTGAACTGAAACCAACATTGACTTGATGTTATTAATAATGACACTATTGTCTTTTTAAAGCTGCTTTACAACAGAATCTGTATTTTCTCCGTAATTGATTCTGTTATTTTCCTGTTTATCACTGTGAAGCTGCTTGACACCATCTGTGTTATATAAAGTGCTATAAAGCTGACTTGATCTCACTGAGATTTTGTGGATTAGACATGATGTTATGATTAAAATCTATCATTAAAATCACTTTCTTGGAGAAGGTGAATGATATTTTTACTTCCAAAATCTGTCTGTTGTGCTGTCCTAGAAGGTTAAGCAGATCACATTAACAGATGTCAGTTGAGCACATTAAGGAGAAACAGCCTGTTGTTTCACGATGAGATGAAAGAGGCTGGTTGTCCCTGTTGGAGCAGTTGAACTTTTCATCGGCTGAATGTATCTGATATCTTCATTAACGTTTGTCCAATTACAGTTGTCATCTCTGTTGTTCAGGCATCCACTGGGACAGTAAAGGTCCGTTTGTTTTCATCATCTGTGGGTGGATCAGATCACAGAGTGCTTCCTCTCATGCAATAATGCATCTCACACAGTCTTCTGGTTCAGAAAGATCCAGGATTATGGATAGCAGGTTTTTATCAAACGATAGTGAGGTGTGTGAGTGTGTGCATGTGTGTGTTATATGGTTCAGTGGTTCTTACTGACCCAGATTGAAATGTTGACTGTCCGCTGATGTGTCCACATGCCTCAATGGACAGTGAAATGCGCCTGAAAGATATTGATTTTTCTTGACATTTCCTTCATGAACTGTCTGTGAAGTGATTTTTGTCGCATGATTGTATATTGATGTGTCACCAACAATGGCTTCATTTGGTGGTCAAAGAAAAAAAACTATTAACAACTTAGTTGTTGTGTTCATGTCAATTAATAATTATTTAACAATTGAAGGAAAATTGCTTGTGATTATAAGAGCCAGTGACAAGCATGTGTTTTTGTTGTATAGAAAAGAGCAGTGTTGATATTTTATGTACAATAGCTTTACAACATAAGGTTCGTTGTCTCATCTAGAAGTAAAACTGACAATAAGACTTAAGAGAATCTGTTTGTTTACAGTTGGATGGACACTGAAATGTACAATAGCAACATAATGACACACATTTACATGTTTAAGTTTAGAGACAGATGTGTGCGAATCCTACATGGAGCTTCATGAAATTCATAAAATCGATCAGATTGATTCATGATAAACACACGGTGAACACTTAGTTATTTTGACATTAAAACGACTCTGTTCTGTGTGATTTATAAAGGCTGATTACAGTAGCTCATGCCCATTAAAAATATTTTTACCCTCAGAACGTTTCATTAATGACAGTATAAAATCCTGCTGTGCTTGCAGTGATGGCAGCAGTGTTTCACAGGTTCTGGTGAATTCAGCCTCTGTCGACAGGAAGAACGACTTAGAAACATCTGTATAAAAATGACAGTTGAATGATAGAAACTATCATCATGTTTGAAACTTTTCAGTACATTTGCACATTACAAACTGATGTGCGATGAAGAGTTTTATAAAACTGAAAGTGTCTAATAATGAGTTATTAATTATTTTTGTTTACTGCACTTGTGTTTTTTTGTTTACTACTGACATGTGCAAGTGCATCTGATCTGACGGATTTTAGTCTTGTTCACAGGGACATGCTGAGTTTCCAGAACACTCTGGCCTATTTGTAAGCTGTTGTAATATGATCTGGTGTTAGTATCTGGGTTATTCCATTGTCTCAACTGTGAAGTTGTCTTCATGAACAAGGCACACAGATACACAAAGCACATCAATTCACGCAGTGTGTGCAAAATGCACACTGTACCGTGACATCGGCACACATTACTGCGACTGACTGAAGAGTAAACCACCAGACGTTTGTCCCGTCAGAAAGCAGTTACCAACAGTAAATGTCAGAGATGTTTTGGCTCTAGTCTTGACTGATAGGAGCAGGCATGTTTAATGATGAAGCACATAAATATCATGCTAAATGATGAAGTAAATGAGCAAAGGAAGTAAAGATTCAGGTACAGGATGAACAGGTAGAGATGTTCATCTGTTAATCGTGTAACCTCTGAAGCGGCAGGTGGCATTATAACTGAACACTGGCTCCATCTGAAGTGTTTGAAAGGATTTTTATCTGACTTAATCCTGCTGATCTTAGAGGCCTTTGTTAGGTTTAATTTCTACTATGCACTTAAAGCGGAAAAAGGCTCTTTTCTGCTGTTACAACATGCACCTACGATCTGTTGGTGGAGTGGAGAGATCCAACGCTGGGGAGATTCCTGCTTTGGTACATGTCTGGATTTGATCAAGAAGCCCAGAACCAAGAGGTCAGTCAGTATCCAATCTGATCTGTCACAACCCCTCTACCTTAACTCCACCACCATTGAGAGACCAGAGTTAACGGTGTAACAGAAGATCCACTTTGAGTACTGGACATTCCAGAATGTGTTCAGCAAATAGCTAGTGTGGTGGTTTCTGCCGATGATGTGAGGAATCATTCTCAAATTCTTGGGGTTTTGATGCCAGAAGAGAGACTTTATTCTTCAGAGAAAATAAAGCCGAGAAAAACTCTGCAGAGCAATCTCCGGACTCTTTTTCTGTACCCTCTTATATACAGTTCTTTCTCTAGGCATGTTCAATACATTTCATTCATATTTGTCATGGGATCACGATGCAGTCAGGAGTAACAGTGTAACAGTCTGTGTAGTGTGAGAGTCCATGTGGCGAGCGGGTGACCTTTGGTGGTGAGAGAATGGAAGTTTATAGCCGGATTCGTGAACAGAGCCCCCCCCCCCCCCAATGAGCGGCTTCCAGACGCTCCTAACTCAGTATAATCCAGGAGGGCGGTGGAGCGGAGGCGGAACAAGGGGAGGGACGGAGGGCCAGGTCCACGTGGTAGTGGAGAGACCGGGGACTGAGGCAGGACCAGCAGAGCAGGGAACCAGGACAGAGCCGGCGAAGCAGGAAGCCAGGGTGGAGCAGAGAACCAGGGTGGAGCCAGCAGAGCAGGTGGAGCTGAGGACCACCACAGCTGAGCAGACGGGTTCAAAGATCCCCATGGCGGAGCAGAAGACCACCAGAGCAAAACAGAAGATCTCCACAGCGGAGCAGATGACCACCAGAGCAGGACAGAAGACCACCACGGAGGAGCAGAAGAACACCAGGCCGGAGCAGAGAGAGCAGAAGACCACCATGACGGAGCAGACTGGACAGAAGCCCACCAGGGCGCCGCAGACGGGACTGGAGCCAACCAGGGCAGAGCAGAAGACCACCAGGCCGGAGAAAACAAAGCAGAAGACCACCACGGCGGAGCAGAAGACCACCAGGGCAGAGCAAACAGAGCAGAAGCCCACCAGGGCGGAGCAGAAGACCACCACGGAGGAGCAGAAGAACACCAGGCCGGAGCAGGAGAGCAGAAGACCACCATGACGGAGAAGGACTGGACGATAATAGCCCATTTCATAATGGGCGGAAGCACGAACATTGGGTAATGGAGACCAAACCAGGGCAGGCAGAAGCCACCAGGCCGGGGAAACCGAAGCAGAAGACCACCAGGGCAGAGCAGAAGACCACCAGGCCGGAGCAAACAGAGCAGAAGCCCACCAGGGCGGAGCAGAAGACCTCCAGGGTGGAGCAGATGGAGCAGAAGCCCACCAGGGTGGAGCAGATGGAGCAGAAGGTCGCCAGGGCGGAACAGAAGACCACCACGGCAGAGCAGACTGATCAGGAGACCATGGCCAAGACTGAAACCTAGGAAGAGCAGAGACAGACAACACAGAGAGAGGTATTCACGGCCCCAAGGACCGAGGCAGGCAACACAAAGGGTTTGGTCTCCTTACAGATAATGGGGCGGAGGGGCAGACAGTTTGTAATTAAACTCATGGACTGAAACTGGCAAGGCAGATAGTTCGTAATTGGGTCCATTAAATGTAACTGAACAGACAGACAGATAATAAACATACTCAATGACCGCACCTGGATATGCAGACAGTTCATAAACAGGCTCATTGACTGAAACAGAATTGGCAGCTGGCATAACATCAGATAAGTTAACTGGGACCTCACTGGCAGACAGTTCAAAATTGGAATCATTGGCAAACACTGGTTGAGTTGACAGTTCACACACAGGGTCATTGGTGAAAACTGGACAGACAGGAACATCATCAAACACATTGACACACAAATCAGAATCACGAGGATTAATGGGAACTGGATTGGCTAGACAGACAGATGGTTCAAAATCAGACATATTACTTGAAATTAGTGGACAGACAGACAATTCAGGAACAGATTCATGGGTTGACACTGTGTGGACAGACCTTTCATTATTTAACTCCTTGACTGAGACTGGCAAGACAGATAGTTCAGAATTAGACACACTTGGGGAAACAGAACAAGCAGACAGTTCCTGAATAATCTTTATGGCAGTGACCGGGTTAACGGGAAGGACATGGGGTGAATTAATAGTGTCTGGGCTCATGACAGGTAGGGTTAAGGGTTCAAAGGCAGAGTTTTTGGCTGTGACAGACAGTTCACAATTAACCACCATGGCTGGTTCAGAACAGGACAAGAGTACAGAGATGGCCTTCTCTGCTGGTTCATAATAGGCAGAGAGTTCATAGGTGGCCTCCTTGGCCGGAACAGGACAGGCAAAGAGTTTGCAGATGGCCTCCATAGCCGTGACAGGACAGGCAGAGAGTTCACAAACGGCCTCCATAGCCGTGACAGGACGGGCAGAGAGTTTACAGACGGCCTCCATAGCCGTGACGGGACAGGCAGAGAGTTCACAAACGGCCTCCATAGCCGTGACAGGACAGGCAGAGAGTTTACAGACGGCCTCCATAGCCGTGACAAGACAATAAGAGGGTTCAAATACGGCCTCCATAGCCATGACAGGAAAGGCAGAGAGTCACAAGTGGATACTAACTGCACAACTAGGGAAGTTCGCAGCGGCTGCGACACCTATGAGAAATCTACAGCATTACAAAGCAGGATATTTTTTAAGAGGTAGAGTTCATTAACATTCTCCTTAACAGGACAGGTACAGAGTTCAGCAACGGTCCCTTTGACCGTGACAGGACAGACTGAAAGTGTATTGCTGGGCGCCACCACCATACCAGGAGCCAAAGCGAGTGCCGCCACCTTGGAGGGTTCTGCAGCTTCAGCCGCCACCTCTGGAGGACCTAGAGCGAGCACCACCATCTCTGGAAGTTCTGTGGTAGTGTATGCAGCCCAAACACACCAAAAAGCGATCCCCATCATGGGAAGCGCTTCAGACAGGGGAATCAGTTCAGGAACAGGAGGGCTAGAGTGAGTGGGTTTGGAGATACCAGCTGCGCATGCAGACACCAGAGGTGCATCCCTCACACTGGATACCAAAGGGCTGACTCTTGAATAATCTGAGTGTAACAGACAGGACGTGACATGACTCTGGATGATCAGCTGAGACGTGACGTGACTCTGGAAGATCAGCTGAGACGTGACGAGGCTCTGGCAGATCAGCTGAGACTTGACTTGACTCAGCAATGGAAGCTGTGACTTGACTTGACTCATGAAGATCAGCTGTGACTAGACTTGACTCATGACGATCAACTGTGACTTGACTTGACTCATGACGATCAGCTGTGACTTGACTTGCATCTTGATGAAGATGTTTCAGCTGTGACTTGACGAGACTCTGGAAGATCAGCTGAGACTTGACTTGACTCATGAAGATCAGCTGTGACTGGACTTGACTTGACTCAGGAAGATCAGCCGTGACTTGACTTGACTCAGGAAGATCAACTGTGACTTGACTTGACTCATGACGATCAACTGTGACTTGACTAGACTCATGAAGAATCAATTTACATGACAGGTGACATGACTCGCCTCATGACGATCAACGGTGACTAGACTTGACTCAGGAAAATCAGCAGTGACTTGACTTGATTCAGGATTGGGAGCTGTGACGTAACGGGGCGCTGTTGTGTCCGCCATTTTGTGAGAGTGCTCTAGTGTGGCCGCCATTACACGAGTGAGTGCGGGGTTGCGTTCCTCCATGACACCCACAGTGAACGTTGAACCAACAGTCAACAAAGCATAGTCCATAAACTGACTGAGAGATGAGCGGGGACCTTCACGGATTAAATGTGATTTGAGCGGCTGATTAATGCCCTCACAAAAGAAGTCTATGAGTACACAGTCCGGCAGATCAGAAAAATAAGCTAAGTTCAGATCCTCTTGAATATAGTCCTCGAGCGATCGTGTGCCCTATTTGAGGGCTAATAACAGTCTTGCCATGTCCATACCTGGCCAGTGTCCACTTGAAAAGCTGCTGGATCCTTGGGTGGCCGAGTATTCTGTAACGGGGCTGATGAGACGAGAGGCGTGCGGATCCATGTGCAAGCTTTTATTAATAAACATAGTCAAAAACACAGGCAGGGTCGAACAACAGCAAACAGGTATGGCACAGGCAAGACAAAAGAGCAATCCTAAACGGGCTTGAGTCAGACGACAGCAAATGTTATCCAGAGGGCTTGACAAGAGAGGTAATCCATAAACGTGAGCAACAGTCCAGCAAGGAGCACACCATGGTCCGAATTTACAGCAAGCAAAGGGTTAAACCAAGATACGTGGCAAGAATCAGGAACCAGGAAAACAGGCAAGGTAAGACTATGACTAGATTATGAAAAACTAGGCAGGCTCCGTACCGTGCTATAAAGCTCTCAAATTGATAAACGCTAAACAATACTCGGCATTGAATGGTGGTGTGAGACTGATATATATAGTGTGTGTTATTGGTAGCGCTGGTGATTAGGCAAATGGAAGTAGAAAATGTAGTCAAGGGTGATGTGTAACAGTCTGTGTATGTGTTGTCGAGTCTTCATGTGGAGAGCGAGTGACCGCGTTGGTGAGAGAACGACAGTTTATAGAGAATTGTGACACCAGATGATTTATCTGATTAGACATCTTTTTCTACCCCCCCACCCCCTTTTTTTCTTTTCCCCATAGAGTTCAGCATTGTTGTCAATAATTCAGTTGTGCATTTCCCCCTAGTTGGTTAATGAAATAGCCCTCACTATGCCAAATCCAGCTCTATTTTTATCTGATTGGTGAGTCAAGCACCCACTTCTGTCTGTCATAATTACTTTTTCTTTAAGACATAAGGCTGGACTGGTACCTATTGAAAAGAGATTGAGAATGTTAGTTAAAACACAGAATACAAAGAACTGCCGTGAGACCAGTGAATAATCAATATTAATATAGTTAATAAAATAATTAACAAAATATGAAGCAGTCTCTATAGTGAGTGATCATTAAATATGCAGCACCTGTGCACACAAAGGGAAGGGATGGAAGTCCTTCTAGTTAGATCATCAGCCTGTTGAAGCTGTTTGGCTGTTGCACTGAGTCGTCAGTCTGTGATGGCACTCAAAGGCCTTATGTTGTGGTGTATGGTCTCCATTGTTTCTCTGCATCTCCTCAGTCTGGCTTTTGATTGCTTCTGCCAGAGTTTTGCATTTCAGGATGTTCTCTACACTCTCAGGAAAAGCCTCAAGTGAAAGAATCACCTTTTCCTGCATTAAGTCAGCCTTTCTCCATGCTAAAGTGTAAACTCCTCTTTCAGGAGGGGAAGTGAGCGTCCATCAACCCCTCCCTCTTCTTCTCTCTGTAGCTATGTCTTTGCTTCTTCACCACTTTGTTAGACAGACTCCAGTTCATTGCTTCCCTTTGTCAAGGCACTGTTCCAGAAGTCATCTGAAATTTTAACACTCAGAAACTGAATTAATCAAATTGAACCTTTGTAAACTCTGACCAAATTATGTCTGAGCAATCTATTCTTTTCCTAATTTTCACTTTTCAACCATCTCTCTCAATGGCCCCTTAATAAACAATGGTCTCATCTGGTTAAAAACAGCAGTTCCCTTATTCTATTTTAGTAAAACAAGTTCTTCATTGCAGAAAAATAGCAAGCAGTTTTTTCTTTGCAAAATGCAGAAAGCAACAGTAATCTACCTTTATTATCTAAGTATACTGCAATAAAACAAAATAATCCGTCCTTTTACAACAGCATGATATGCGTAGGGTAAAATAAAGACTTCAATCATAATTCTTCTTCTATATTTCCATACATAATTCAGAATAATCTGGTAATGGTGAATTAATTTTTCCCAACCAACATAAAATAATTCCTATTATTTTATATTTAATCAACATGTTTCATTCCTATTGTAAAATGACTATGGCTTTTGAATCAAAATTCCTATTAACTTGGTCACCCAATCTTGCTCTCATTCAACATTGCACTACACAAGTTATCTTTTAGTTAACTCAAGCCCATATCTCTGAAACTCTGTATTGGATTTACTTTCATACTGTGTCCCAGGGATAACTAGATACAAATTTTAGAAGTCTTCAGTTATTTAGATATAAAGTTTTAAGCACGTGCAATCTTTTTATTCATCTGTTAAGACAAGTCATTAAATAATAAATGTATATCTTATTTGAATTAATCTATTATTATTTCAATAATCTGCAAAATCCGTATCTTGGAACAACATTTTTTTTATTTTTTTTAAACAACATTCATGCAAGTCCCTTTATTGCTTAGGGCTCATACACTCATTCACTCTTCTCCAGTGTAACACCAGCTGCGTCCGTCTCCATGACCTGATCACACTCAAGTGACGTCTAGGAGGGGTGCGCATCTCTTGCTCCACCAGATATAGAGTTTATTTTCTCATACAACCATAAGTCACAAATACACTCAGACAGACACATGCATTTACACAGATTACACTACACTCTTCCTGAGGGACCTGTCAGTTCTACTCGCTCTTTCACTGATACACTTCCTCAACACAGTAAAAAAGCAGTACCCTGCAGGAATTTTTGCCTATCCGTTCAGACCTCTGTACTTTCCTTACAACTTTTACAGAGCGGTATCCATAGGACATTGCACGCTTCCTTATACTTTATCTGCTTAACGTTTATTGTTATCCTTCAAAGGCCCACTTAACAATAAGCACAGACCATTGCATGCAATGTATTTCTTCTGGAATCAAAACCCCTTTTTTCTTTTTGTTCTTTAAATTTGGAGGTGCATTTTCGAGTGTCCATACCACCACCGGCTCACTCTGGCAAACAACACTAATTATATAAGCAAAAAACTGCCTACCTTTCTTTTTAGTGGCCACTGTTAGTGTTGTTCGTCAAGCCAGCCCAAAGTGGTCTTCCACCCTCGGCTTCTTTCCAGTCCCTGTTCGGGCGCCAAAATGTGGTGGTTTCTGCTGATGCTGTGAGGAATCATTCTCAAATTCTTGAGGTTTTGATGCCAGAAGAGAGACTTTATTCTTCAGAGAAAATAAAGCCGAGAAAAACTCTGCAGAGCATTCTCCAGACTCTTTTTCTGTACCCTCTTATATACTGTTCTTTCTCTAGGCATGTTCAATACATTTCATTCATATTTGTTATGGGATCACGATGCAGTCAGGAGGCCTTAATTTTATGTTCCGTGAAAGTAAGGGCCCTATCACATGCTTCACCATATGTCTGCACATTCCATTCTCATACAAATTTCTATACATGCAGGCAAATACACATGATTATAATTTAATACATAAATGGCTATATTCACATTGATTATACTTGAATAATTTATATTTTGATTAATTAAACTTCTACATTAGCCACAAAACTACCACCTCACCAGCCATGGGACTGTGCCATCGACCTGCTGCATAGGGCAACTCTACCTAGAGGAAAAGATCTATCCCCTGTCCATCCTGGAGCAGAAGGCCATGGAGGAGTACATCGAGGATGCCCTGAAGAAAGAGTCCATTCATTCATCCATCCATCTACCTCCTCTGCCACTTCGAGTTTCTTCTTTGTAGGAAAAAAGGACGGCTTGCGGCCCTGCATTGATTACCAAGCTCTCAATTCCCAAACCATCTGGTACCCCCTTCCTCTGGTCCCAGCCGCCCTGGAGCAGTTACCAGGTTCTTCTCCAAGTTGGACCTGCAGAGCGTGTAAAACCTTATCTGCATATTTGAGACTGCCTTCGTAACTCCATCTGGGCT
>JADLZN010011373.1:0-61019 GCA_018155175.1 Sinocyclocheilus anophthalmus | reverse complement strand
ATTTAAGGCCTTATTATGTGTTACGTTTCATTGTATTTCATTATGACTCGCTCTTTTGAAACATTTACGTAAAATTAATGGGGTTATTCTAGCGTAGCTAACTACGAATCCACCATTGGCTGTGAAGTGAATGTGCTGTTTTGATTAATTAATGAATTTGTATGGGACATGCATGAGTTTCCCATGCATGCTCACAGGAGTGCAAGTTCTGCTCCACTTGCACCTGTTGTGAGTTTGCATTGGTCTCCTAGCATCACGTGACCCCGGAAGTGTGAGCAGATTCTTCCGGTTAATCTGACAACAGCATTAACTTCACAGACCTGTGTGTCAACAAAGAATGGCGTGTAACTAACGCTAACTCTTAAGATAAGCCCTTTACCTCAACTGCTAGCTATTAGCATCTGACTAACACTTAGATAGGCGTGTAAAGTTACACTTTCTAACCCACCTCTCTCCTCCTCTCTCTTTCCCGCTCTCTCTTTATTTTTGTTTTGACTTTATTCTACCTTTTTTTTAATTTAATTTATTGCATTTATTTACATTTGTTTAGCACAAATGTACCAATTCATCTAAATTGATTTGTATTAAATTTGAGTTTTAATTAAATCAAATTTTTATTTATTTTTTTATGTTAATGCCATTTTATTTATTTTTATGTTGTTTATTTACTTTCCCCTTTTGTCCTACAGCTCTTGTACCCCCTTTTTTTTTTATTTTTTACTGTGTTTTTGTTGGTTTTACTTTACCTTATTTTCTTTTATTCACCATCACCCACGCGTCGTTTTTGGTAGGATTACATATTCGAGCCACTGTTGTTTCCTCGAGGCGAGTTATCCAATTATAGTACATAACCCTGTTTCCCCTCTCTACTGTCTGCCTCCCCTCAGTGCCAGGCCTATACGTTGAAGCGCTACCATGGCAACACCATTTAGGCTAACATAAAACTAACACTTCCCAATGTTCTTTTTTCTTTTTGACAGGTATTTGGTGGTCCCTGCGAATTTAGCTAACAGCCTACCCTCTTGTTATGAATGCTATTGTCAGCATCACCCACAAGTGAAACCTCTTAGGCCATAGTCGCGTAGAAACGAACCTAAATAGGTACAAATGTTCGTTTTTTTTTTTGAGTTCATTTTTTTTTTTTTCAGTTTCGTCATAGTGACCAACCCGTGAACCATCAGTAGTATAGCACGGTCATCAGCTGACCCCTGCTTACAGCACCATCAACAAAGTTACTCAAACTCTCTCTATGTGTTCACGAACACAAAAACATAGCAACCTACCTCACTAGCTGCCTCCCACCAACTAGTCATACCTTACACGGCCTACACAGCCGTTCACCTTAGAGATAGTTTAACACCTCTGTACGTACTTGCATTTGTCTTGTCCCTTTCTCTTTCTGGTGTTCCCACAAGTGTGCCAGTTTGTCGCAGACATTCCACAGACATCCAGTCCTGGCAGCTCACCAGGACCACCTGGGCACTCAGTAGAGCACTGTAATGGACAACATTCAGCTCAAAGCAGCCAACGACCAGCCATGGCAAAGAAAGGAAAAGCGAGACTGCGACATAAGCGAACACCTGACCAGCATCATCCTCTCCTCGCCCCACACCCTCAAGGGCCTCAGACAGGAGGTATATGAGCTGAATCTGCAAGTCACAGAATTCTGCAGAGATCTGACACCTGCTCAATGAGAGAAAGCACAAAACGGATGCAAAGAACCTCACCGAATGGTGCGACAGAAAGAAATCATCAGTCTTCACAGAGGCTCTAACAGCTTCTCAACACCAAGCGCCGCTGGAAAAAACCATCACACAGGACTTGAAAACAGAACGGTTTCACACAAAGTCACTCTTAAAACAACATATGTGGAACTAAATGAGAGAGGCACCACATCTTAGGCCTTACAAGGCCTCCTGCATACAGACAGAGCTGAGGTCCCAACCCTGACTCAGCAATTAGAAAGGCGCTTGACTTGGTTCAGAAAGAATTTAAACAGTCCTACCGTCTGCGCATAGACTTAAGCAAAAGACAGCAGGTTGATCACCACGTCGCCAGCAGTGCAAGCCCTACATGCCTGTGCACAGCTACGAAAGGGGGGAAAGGGAGCCAAAGCCTTCTGCTTGACACTTCACAAGTCAGCTCCCTGAAAACCTCTGCAGCTGCAACAAAAAAAAAAAAATTTTCAGGCGAACCGAAGCAACGCAACGAGGTGAATTCAGTGTCACAAATGAACTGAAATATACTTGCAGACCACAAGGCGAACAGATAAGGAAAACACGAAACAGAACTTCCCCTAGCCAGCAGGCCCACCCCCTCAGCCAACAGTCTGAACCTGCGAGGGGGGGGCGAAAGCCACTGTTCACACGTCACCAACCAACAGCCACAAGGGGGTGGGGCAGGGACATTTCCAGAGGATCACTCTAGACACACACACACCGTGTGACCCCACAGACCCCAACGAGCTGGCCAGAGACAACACATCTGGCAACCTAAATACTCTCAGACCCAGAGTCTGAACACGGACTGATCGCTGCCCCAGACACCAAGCAGGGCCGGCGTGAAACTCCCAATGCTTACTACCACAGACTTTGACAAAATTACTCCAAAGCTCACAATTACCCTGAGATGGCGGAGGACACCAGCTGCAAGAAATCATCTAGGCATTAGGGCCTGCCGCACAATGACTAATCAACAGCTGCGTAACCTGACAAAGAAGGCCTTTAACAAGCACAAGGCCACCACTAAAGGTGTTTGTCAAACCCCAATGATTCTGAACTTCACAACTCAGAATACAAAGCTGGCACCAGAAGGCACCCAGCATTGCCAAAATGCAAAAACCCTTCTACAGAAAGCCCCTAGAAAGAAGAGGACAGAGCCATCACCATGGAAACAGACCCAGGTTCCAGACCAACCAATGGGAAAAGGCGTCCTCATCCTGCAAACACCACGGTATGTCCAACAGCAGTCCACCACAACATCCTCCTCCACACAACGGAGGCTACACAAGGACAGCTGGACACGCCTACTTCTGGGTTACAGGAGCTGCTGACACTCGCAAAAGAGCTCCTTGAACAAAACTCAACTAAGGAGTATTGAGAAGGACAAACCTCTGACTCCTTGCCTGCTGCAACACAGCATCAGGCCCCTCCAAGGGAGGAGCATCCCTTGAAACCGGTCGACACCCCCAGAAGCAGCGAGACAACGTTGGATTGAGCAGCGGGCCCACATGCCCAACAGCGAAAGCTCTACCAACACAACTCAGGCAAGCTCAAGTCGGTGCCGCCACAAGAGCCAAGCGACACCGCAAACATCAGATTTTTAGTGATGTTCGGGCAAAACAGAGGGCTAACAAGAATCTGCTGCTCTCCTGCCATCATCACTAAGTCAGTCTGAAACTCTCTGCACGCTAAAAACTCTCCATAAAAATTACCTGCAATCCCTGGAACCACCTTCACTCTCACCAGTGAGAGTCTAACCCGGCTGTTCCACATCGTGGTACCACAGATAGCCCACTGCTAACAGCATCACAAAAACATCCTAACCCGACTACTCACTTCAGGATGACAGGTGACACAGCCTCGACACCTGCTGCATAAGCTCGAGGACCCACACCTTGCTACAGCCTACATCACCACAGCACACCACCAGACAGCATCCAACACGGCACCAACAGCCAAAAACCACCACTGGCTCCCAGCCGTGAGTGCCAGGTGTGTGTTCGATTGTTCTGCACCTTGACATCGCTCGTTGTTGTCTATTCTACGGACAACAATGCTCGAAAGGGGGGAAATATGTAGCGTCTCGACCAATCTGACACACTAATTTTTATTTGATTTTACAAATCAATTATTCATTAGATTAACAAAACGTCACAGTCCCCTCACTCAATAAACTGTATGCCAGGATTTCTGCTGAACACCATCCCCCACCCTTGATTCACCATTGCAACCAATGCTGATATCACTGGTTTTTATTGCCTAAAGGAATGCGGGCAGAGAAACTCCCTCATTTTCCTCATAAGAAAGACACACAATGCCCAGAGAAATGGACTGTTCTCTAATTAATTCATAGGAAAACCTTTCTTTGATTGAATACCCATATCCTTTGGTCATTGTGTATACCATTACTGTCTTGTATATTGTCTGTTGTAGTGTATGCTGTTTTATGCATGTTATGATAGACCACTATTTAATATAACCTCACCTATTTCATGTCTGGTATCTATGAATTCGCCTTCTTATGAACGAAACAAGTGTGTATATTATATGCTGATACCTATTCAACATATTGATGTTCTAAGAATCTTTACTAATTCGTGCCTCAACACTCCAGCTAATTACATATGCAAAATACCAGGCTTACGGACAAAGAGTCATAAAAATCCCCAGTAATTCCAACCTCCCGCTTGGGATTTCAGGACGTACTCATTGGATAAGCCCATCTTGAGAGGCGTGAATCTCTTCAGGCTTTAAAAGGCCACACTCCATGCCCCCCCCCTCGGTGTGGTTCGAGGGAGATGCTAAATAAGATTGTGAGAAACCCCAGGCTACCAAAGCTCGTGCCATCTCCGGCTAGTCCCTTTCACTTCATCGTGGATTCTGACTCCAACTAGCTCGTTCTCATCCACCACTTCCAGCAGATCGTGGGGCCTTAAGATGCAAATCAGAATCTTTGTTCATACATAACTCAAGTTCAAACTTATTGTCCCCCCCCCCCCCCCCCCCCCGAATTTAATTGATGCATTAAGTATCAGCTACACCTTTTTACAAGGTTTGTTTGAACTAAGAATCTGACGTTTTCCCTCATGTTTTAGATCTGCTGAATATGCAAAATGTTCCATAAATGTCATTCCTTATGTCTCTTTCTTAGTGCTAAACTTTAACCCCGTTCCTATACCACTGTAATGTGTGTGTGTGGTGTATGTAGTAGAATTAGACCGGCTTAATGTGTTTAGTATGTTAGACTATTTTAAGTGTTTATGTAGGTAATAAAACCTTACTTGTATCACACTTGACGTGTTCATTGTTTACTCATAACCGGAGTCAATAATCATACGGATTTACGTTACAAACTTATTGAATTGTACAGTAAGAAAGTTATTTCCTTTAACCTGGAAATTAACGTTCTTAGAATTGACACGACGGTTGACCCTGAGTGGTCAGCTAAAAATCTACAGTGGATCTAAAATATTAATAAATAATCATAATTAGTTATGGTTAATTATTCATATTCCCCCAATTGATTCCCGACAGTTGTTTAGCAAAGTTTGCAGGCAAATCCAATAATTTCACTAGGAATCCATGAGATTTCCCCATGCAGATTTCACAGCGGGTTCAGTTGAGGTAACAAATGTGGCAATGATTTAACTGAAATGAGGGAAATAATTAGTAAAATTAGGGCTGCAAAATTATGACAAAAATCATAATTGTCGATTATTCCCTTGAAATTGTAATTGCAATTTTATTAATTATGATTATCACAATTTAAATTGAATTATGTTTATACCATTGTTTGATGCAACTGCATGTTGTATTTTTATATGAAAATAAACAAGCGAAAACACTCTAACTGAAGAACTTTTAGTGCTTTTCTATAGTATTAAGCCTCAAATGTCAAATATATATCAGATTGGTTTCTTCTTTAAATTATAAAAAAAGTAAAACTATGAATGGTATTATAATGTTATACTAAAACAATGGAAAAACCCTTAAGATAACATGAAGAAAGAAAAAACATATCTTAAGCACGCAGAATAACATAAGTGGACTTTGAACGATTAATTGCCGTTTTGAACGATTACGTAATTGTGGCATCCATAATTGTAATTGCGATTAGAAATTCGATTAATTGTGCAGCCCTAAGTAAAATGTGGTCACGAATTAATAAATCATGGGAAATTCTTAATTCGATACCACAATATATCTAATTTATCTTTAGAAAACCAGGGACAAGTCAAAATTATTTTATGGTAATCAACATTATACAAATTATGTTGTTCAATAGGCATTACTTTGATTAAACCCAGAATATTTATTTCAAATGTTCAGGATTTTAACACCACAACTCAAATAATTAATAATTATATTAATTAATAACATTAATGCATTGCATGTGGCTGCATTTGGCCTTGATGAGGAGAAGATAAGTAAACTTGCTACAGCGGATTTCAGAGAAGGACACTTACTAGATGGCATCCAAAAGCCTTGAAGCCTGGCAGATGATACATACAACACTTTAAAAATCAATAAGAGGTTATCACCCTCAGTTTAAGGCCACAGAATGAAAACCCACAAGTCAGCAACAACAGCCTTCAACCACAGGCAGTCGATATCATCCATAACATCTTTCAAAGAAACACCACACGACATGTCCAGGTGACACCTAGCATCGCTCCCACAGCGACATACTAAAGGTATCAGGCTATTTCTGACTTTTCCCTCCCACTGACCTGACTGCTCATTAACATAGAGGAGAGCACCAGGGCTCAGGGGCTCCTGCTGAGTGGGAGTGACTTCAGTCAGAGCGCAGAGAAACCACACAATCCTGCCCACTCACTTCAAAAACGCTGCTGCTGGCACCACAGATGGACACAGAGCCCACAGCACTTTTCTATTGCTGCTAGCATAACCAGTAATCCTACCACACACTGGAGACACTGCACAAAGCCTTTGTTAGACATTCATAATTCATGGCCATTTATACATTTATGGTTGACTTATTTTAGTTACCTTGCTTATACGCCTTCATTGTTTGGTTTCTCTCATATCAAACCTCAGCCTGTATATGTCAGGGTTTAGAAAGTTAATATTATGTTTACACAAATCATGCCACATGCATAATACTACTGTAAATATGCAAAGACTCAACTAATTTTATCAGGGCATTTTACATTTCATTTCTTATAGGACAGTCCTCCTATTTCAGTTTCTAGTCCAAGTCAAACGGAACTCTTACATCCGCTTTACATTCATCCGAACGGTCATTTGACAATATGTACTCTTTTTCAATTCTAGGCTATAGTATTTTGCTCAAGAGTGCCAAGTAAATGGGGATGTTTCAGTGGATGTTTTAAAGCTTTGGGAAGGTTAAAATGTGTGGGAAGGAGAGCTCCTTATTGTGCGTTTGCAAGGATAAGAAGTGCATATGGATACTAGATAGAACGCATTTCCTGCATTTCCACACGGGATGAGTCAAGGACTGAAGTGAGTCAACGAACAAAATTGTGTTTCTACATAAGGCATTGCTTATTGCAGGGATTTTCAAACTTTTTTGATGCTAAAGGTCCTCAAATATGATAATACCCTTGCCAGACCCCCCTTCCGAAAATATAAAACAGTTTTGTTAATTTGTTTTGTTGTTGTATTGTTTTTAGTATTAGTATTTAGTATTAAGTGAAATAAAGTTGAAATAAAATGCAAATATAATTTTAAAAACTGAAATGAATTTTTTTTATTATTGCCTCTATTACTTTTTTTAAAAAAAACACTACTAAAAGACAAAAGCCAACAAATAAAACGACCTGAAAAAAAAAAAAACAAACTGAAAACATAAAAATATTAGTGAATTCAAAATATTAATAAACACTATAATAGTCTATAGATAATACTAAAATAACACTGATATAAAGTGCAACCATATTCATGTATAAAGACCCCATATAAAATAACCATTATTACAAATATTGTAAAATATCACCCTGGAAATAATTAAAAATATTTTATATGAAATGTAAATAAAATTCAAAAATTTTTGTAAAGTTGTAAATTCAAGTTGATACTTTCTTGGTTTCAAGAGATTATCGCTGTTAATTAGAAACAAATAACTGTGATTCATGAAATTCAGTCAAATTAATACATTTTTATTTTATTTATCATTTTTCTCTTCTTTGCAGACCCCCCCATCATTCTCTTGGGACCTCAGTTTGAAAACCCCTTTGTTTATTGCACAAGATGGTTGTACTGCTGTTTGAGTATAAATGACTACAACAGTGATGTGACATTGATGCATTTCCATTTTTTGTAACCTACTGCATATGAATGAATATGAAGGGCTTGTGGAATATTGAAATTCTGCACATAATAGCTGGCTCTGGCATAGCAGGAATAAGGGTATTAAAATAGCCATGCCTGCTCAAATGCTCTTAATTATGCAGAAGGAAGAGTGGGCCTCCTGCTTGAGCCACACCGGGCAACAGAGACTGGTGACACGATTTCTCATCCATCACATAGCGACAGCTCCCATTAGGACTGCCCACGCTCACTGCATTGATCTAACACACACACACTGAGAGGCATGCAAAGCCCAACAGCCAGACTGTTTGACCAAAAAGAACTATAGTGAAGTAGTTTCATCTGCCGTCATCCTGGAAACTTGCGAATGGACTTTAAAGATCTTCACCACTCTAAAATAAAAGCGAGAACCCACCACAGTGACCTCACAGAGGACGGCTAAATAACTGACAGAGAGGTTTTTTCTGCTTGCTTTCCTCTTTGGAAAGCAATGTGCATTTGCACTGCAATTTTGCTGCATTTGTAAATAATAAAAACTATGCATTTACTGTAAGATGTAACATGAGGAAAAACTCAATGGAAGGCCATGGAATACCATCATGTGCATTAGCTCATCTTTAAAGGGTCATGAAACCCCAGACTACTTTTTCTGAGATTTTAGCAGAGGTGTTTGTGTTGCACATCATAGAAGACAATGTTAGCATCCGATCATTTTAACTGTTGGAGAAAACTGGTTAATTTTAAGCTTTTTTGCGCTATTTTCATCTTCCGGGTTTAAAATCTACATTGTGTTGACGTCACAATTTGTGACGTGGCAATGGACTAATAGTACATCAATGATGCGTCGGTGTCTATTAAATTATTCATGAGAATGCGTGTTCTTATCCTATGAGAAGACACTTCGCTTAATTATTCACAACCGCATGTGCTGATTTGCTATGACAGACGCTTCAGACTGAGATGAGATCGCGCACATTAACTGAGAAACGTTCATGGATAGGAGGAGAGTGTTTGTTTTTGCTTTGTAATAAGAGTTCGGCACAAACGCGATTCATTTACTTGGTGAGCATAACCGTTTTTTACAGCTCTGTGACACAACCTGTTAAAAGGCTTATATAAACGCCACAGAATACACCTTAAAAGTTCTCAGAGGTGCAACAGCGCGTTCATATATATGTTTTCGATGCTGAGTGCAAATGGCTGTGCATTTATTTGTGTTTAACTCATGGAGCTAAATGAAACCCACCGTCTGAACCCGAAAGCTGTGTGTGTTGTCTGTCTCCACTCTGCTGCCCACCACGCCCACTTTTTTTAGCATTTTTTAAAACTGTGGTGAGAACTAACCAGTGCTGAAACGGGGGTTTCATGACCCTTTAATGCAATTGACAGAATGAAATGTAAAATCAGCAATGAAATATTAGAGTAAAAAGTCCAACAACAAAAAATTGTACACACCAAAAATTGCAACTTTTGGTATTTGTCATGTCTATCACGCTTGGTTGAA
This sequence comes from Sinocyclocheilus anophthalmus, assembly GCA_018155175.1. Lineage (NCBI taxonomy): Eukaryota > Metazoa > Chordata > Actinopteri > Cypriniformes > Cyprinidae > Sinocyclocheilus > Sinocyclocheilus anophthalmus. Next base: position 51,503 of record JADLZN010011373.1, on the reverse strand, counting down.
GCTTTTCATCAAATGCTGCCGTCATCACTTCTCTCTCTTGTGCTAGGCCTTGGTTCAGGGCAGCTCTATTTTGGAGGAGGTGGCCACATGTTAAGACTGCGTTAAGTAACTCTGAATGACAGTGGAGAGTCAGCTCCCTGAGAACACAATCTAGGTAGGACCCAAGGGCATGTCTATCAGAGAAAACCAAACTCTAGCTGATGGCTTCATCGACCGGCCTTACTTACCAGCACAGCACTGTGCAAACACACAAGAAGTAATATGCTGTCTTTCTCTCTGTTTCACTTCCTCTCTTCTATATATGCACTCTCTCACACATGCATCTTTTAGAAACAGCAGTGAAGTTTGATCAAAGCTTCCTGATATTCTCTACAACAGGGTTTCTCAAATGGGGAACTGCAGGGGTTTGTGAATTAATGAAAAGCTAATAATGAACTAAATCGAATGTAACCCATTTAAATTAGATTGACACCTTAAGATAAAAATGCACTCTTTCTTTTCTGAGAGAGTGTCCTTCAACATACAGTATGTGGTGATTTTGCTTCACAACTGTAAAGAAAACCATTAGCGCACTGAGTGGATATTTTCTCCTTGAGGGAAAACTCTTTTCTTTGCTGTGTTTGAAATCTCTCTTCTATTTTTGGATACGACTGCTCAGGTTTATTGAAAGAGATTTGCCTTTCACCATCTGTTACATTTGCAGATTGTTTCTAGAAGTTCCACCACAATTGACCGTTTTAACAGACTGAATCAAGAGTATAAACTTGGTTACTGCAATGTGAAAGAAGCCAATAATAATCCACAGAATGCAGCAAATAAATGTGGCAAAATGGGTCTCTGCACAAAGCACATGTAAGGACAGAGGGGGAAATTGAAACAGAAAAGGCAGGGTGCCAGGGCATGTATGGAGGTTAACACGTTATCCGCTCCTTATGAGTGGCAATTATGCAAATATGAGTTTGAATGGAACCAGATCAATTAGGCACAGTGGGTGTCTGTGCATATATTACAAATAAAAGGCCACAGTCAAAGGGCCGGAGAAGAGGGTCTGTCTCCAGTGAGTGGGCAGCAGCTGAACTGAGTGGGGAGGGGGATGGTCGGCTAAAGACTGTGCCATGCTTTAGCTATTGTTTACATAAGCCCAGGTGGTTTCAACAGACCACAGCTTGCAAGTGCAAACTCACTTACATTAGCCTCTTAGTAATATTTTAACATACTTGAATTTAAAATAACTATTTCCTATTATAATACATTTTAAAAAGTAATTTAGCAGCCATTACTTTAGGTTTCAGTGTTGCATGATATTTTATTTTTTTACATTCCAATATGCAGGTTTTGTCTTTAGAATCATTTCTCATTATTATCGATGTTGAAAACAGTTGTGATTTGATATTTTTGTGGAAACAGTGATACAGGACTCTATGGTTATTTAAAGGGACAGTTGAAAATTGAAATGAAAGTTTTGTCATCATTTACGCACCTCAAGTTGTTCCAAACCAGTATGAATTTCTTTCTTTTGCTTAACATAGAATTAAATGTTTTGAAGAATGTGGGAAACCAATCAGTTGACAGTAGCCATTGACTGCCATTGTATTTTTTTCCAAGTCAAGGGCTACCATCAACTGATTGGTTACCAACATTCTTCTAAATAACTTCTTTTATGTTCCACAGAAGAAAGAAATTCATACAGGTTTTGAATGACATGAGGGTGAGTAAGTGATGAACGAATTTTCATTTTTGGATGAACTATCCTTTTAAGAATAGAATGATGAATTTATTTAACACTGATTTTTTTTTATTATCATAAATATGTTTACTCATTTACATCAATTGAATGTGTCCAAGAGGAATAAAAAATATCACTGACCCAAAGGTTTACTATTAAATAGAAATAGAAAACTCCCTCTGTAATTGGATCCTGAACTTTCTAACCGGAAGACCTCAGTCAGTCCGAGTCAGCCACAACACCTCCAGCACTACCACACTGAGCACAGGTGCCCCACAAGGCTGTGTACTTAGCCCGCTGCTCTTCACGCTGCTGACCCACGACTCCACTGCCAAGTTCAGCTCCAACCACATCATCAAGTTTGCTGATGACACAAATGTGGTAGGTCTCATCATCAATAATGATGAAACACCCTACAGAAAGGAAGCTGCACAACAGGTTGAATGGTGTGGGGAAAACAACCTGTCCCTCAAAGTGAGTAAGACAAAGGAGGTTGTGATGGACTTCAGGAGGAACTCTGTTGACCACCCTCCACTAACCATCGACAGCTCGACTGTGGAGAGAGTCAGCAGCACTAAATTCCTGGGGGTGCACATAACAGAAGACCTCACCTGGACCACCAACATTACATCACTCTCCAAGAAGGTGCAACAGCGGCTCCACTTCCTGCGCCGACTTAAAAGAGCAAGTCTCCCTCCACCCATCCTCACCACATTCTACAGGGGAACCATTGAGAGCATGCTGACCAGCTGCATCACTGTCTGGTATGGGAACTGAAGTGCTGCTGACGGCAAGACCCTACAGCAGACAGTGAACACAGCTGCAAAGATCATCGGTGCCCCTCTCCCCTCCATTTTGGACATTTTCCTTGCATGATGCTCCAGTAAAGCTACCAGTATTGTGAAAGACCCCACCCATCCCTCCCACAGTCTCTTCCAGCTCTTGCCATTAGGAAGACGATACCGCAGCATCAGAGCCTACTCTGCTAGACTGCTCAACAGCTTTTCCAATTAAAATTTGTCCATTTTAAACTTTTAAACCAAATCCTTCTTTTCAGCAAAAAGTGAAGCATTAACACTAGTGACTGTGCAAGAGATAAAATAATATACAATAATTGTTCATCCCCGAGGGTCAGTGAGGATGATCTTTTCTCTGAGTCATCACTCACACTGATGCATCTGCAGTAAGCAGACACCCCACATTACACATTGTCAATATGCAAAGCTTCAGTGTGCTATATTGTGTGGCCCGCATTCTGTTCTGAGGCATTTGCTACACTTTTCATTGAGCAAAAAAGTACTTACAATGCCATGGCGTAGCAAAGACCCAAACAAATGCATCGCAGAGTGAGCGGGACAAAGACCCACATTTCCCTCACAGACAACAGCTGCCCAACACCTCTCTATGGAGACAGATCCTTCTTGCACACACAGCATCATGAACTGTTACCAGCACTGCTATGACAGTCAGCTGGAATGTGTAACACATTTAAGCAGCAAACATACTATACATTTCTAGTGTAACTAGTATATTTCATAGTATTTTCATAATCATTATCAGTGTAAGCCATCATTTAGATTTTCCATGAAGTCATTCTGGTGTGCCTGTATTTGTCTTCGGAATTTAAACACATCCCTTAGCATGTGTAAAAACCCTCAATAAATAACATATTTCAAATATCTTGAATCTGTATCTGAGTCCTCTTTTATGTGATTTCAGTGATCCAATCTCTATCAGTATCACTTGACCATAAAAATCAGTTGAACTTGCACTAGAGAGATTCTGACCAGATCTAACAAATGTGCAAACACACATACAAAAGAACAAATGAAAACAGATCACCGAAACATTTGGAGATAGCCAGGAACAGATTTTTAACGCATTCAGCTAAGGTGTAAATGGTAATATGTAAGTAACAAGAAATGTAAGTGGTATTTTCCATTTTATGACTTTCACAGATAACTGTGATTATACCTTATATAGATTTATCACTATATCTTCTACATCACTATCTGTATACATGTAAATGCCAGGTGTAAAGGAAGCCTCACAACACAAATTTGTCTGTGTTTGTTTGTTTATTTATTTAAGGTGTTCATGCATTTGATGTGAGATAAGTATTGTGAGATAAAAACAATATTACCAGTATATTAGGGAGTCATTGATACACAATAGACAAATTACAGCGCACAACAAAGTATAGCTACCTCTCCATGAATACTTAAAACAAACATTTCATTCAAAACGGCCCACGCATGAGACGCAGCATGCGCACTGCTGTTCACTTTGCTGCCAGTGGTGCTAAGAGAGAGCCGACTTGACAAGCAGTGAAAGACAAGCCTTCAAGGCTTTGAATCAAACTGACTGCACTCAGCACTGCAAGCAAATGAGCACTGCATAAAAAAAACAGGCAGCCAGGCTGTCACTGACTGAGTATGACAAGTGACAATATTTTCCTAAAAAATCTGAATGCATGTAATATGTTAGGTTGTGCATTTCTTTGATCTGGTTGGTTAATTGCTGAAGCAAACTAACTGACAAGCTGATAATTTGGGAAATATATTCAACACCTGCAGATAGCAACCATGACCGCATACTAAGAAAGATTTTGCATGCTGTAGGAATGACTCAGATGATGATGTAGATGTTTTTGCACAGAAATTGGTTTCTTTGTGCCAACAGCTCTCACAATGCCAGCTTTTATAATCTATTAACCATTGTCTGCTCCTTCCCAAAATGCTTTGCCCAGAGATAGGGAGGGAAGTTAATACAGTAATGGTGGCACAAGAATCACAATTGTATTCCAAGACTCCTGAGTCATGTTCACGTAGAAAAAAACATATTGAACAAAATGTATGTGAAAAACAAATCTGGGAATTTTTACTTGCATATGCTCAGTTCTTCTGTTTTTACACTTAGATTGCTTGCTGGAATAGTAGCTGGAACTTAAAGGAATAGTTTGCTGAAAATTAGCTGAAAATGTACTCATCCTCGGCCATCGTCATCCTCATCGGAACAGATTTGGAGAAATATTGCATCACATCACTTGCTCACCAATGTATTCTCTGCAGTGAATGGGTGCAAAAATTGTAAACAAATCCATCAAGATGTTTTTCAACTTCAAACTATTGCTTACAGCTAAAATATGAGTCTACTATCCATAATATTGTTTGAAATTGCTGAATTAGGAGAAAGATATGCACAGATCAAATGCCTTAATAATGAATTTGTTTATTACAAACAAGCCACTATTGGCCTCAGAAGGTGTTAATTGTTGGACTGGAGTCATGTGGATTATTTGCGGATTATTGTCATGTGTTTATCAGCTGTTTGAACTCTCATTCTAACGGCACCCATTCACTGCAGAGGATCCACTGGTGAGCAAGTGATGTAATGCTAAATTTCTCCAAATCAGTTCCAATGAAGAAACAAATTTATCTTGGATGGCCTGAGGGTGAGTACATTTTTCAGCAAATGGTAATTTTTGGGTGGACTAAAACTTTTTTTTAATAAAACTGTTAAATGTAATCTTTGAAAAGTAATTCTCAAAGTGAATACATACTGTACTATAATGTTGTGATGCCCAAATTTACTTCCTACTGTTTTAAACAAATGTAGTTTTCCATATTGCTAATGGTGTCATTTTACCCAAATCATCATGCCAAAATACTCCCTATAATTTCATCTCGTTTGTATGCCTTTTCCACAGTTTTCCTATCATAACTGTGCACTCTTTAAAATGAAATCCAGTGAACCCTGACAGATTTAAACCTCATGGATTACTGAAATTAAAAGAGAGAGAGACGGAAAGAAACAGCAAGAGAGGAGAGAGACAGCAGTTTGTGTGGTCCAGCTAGTGGAGCTTGGCTTACGGCCCAGCCAGAGCCGCGCATGTCATCCACCGTTGTTTATCCTGCGCTGAGAATGAGAGCAGCTCTCATGTCTAAACTCCTTCGGCACAACACTCATCAGGCCTAAAGAGGATGTCATAGCAACGCTCATTTCACCTTTCCTCCAGTCATAGGCAAAGAATGAAGAAGGAGACAAAGGTGACGATAGTGATTGGTTTAAATGTGTCAGGTTAAAGAGGCATTATAAAATGCTTAAGGGTCATAATGAATGCAGGTGTCTGCTCTGAAACACACACAAATACACACAAAGCTTTGCCAGTGATTATAGCCAGGCTGCATTAATTAAACTAAAATCATTTGAATTTTTTTCCAAAAAATGATGGAAAGATGAGGACTTATAAAAAATAGTTTTATAGAGCTTTCTGAAGAGGACTGACAGTTGTGTACCAGTGTTATTTTAGTATTATTTATATACAATTAGTATTTATTAATAATTTTAATTAGCTTCTATTATTATAGCTTGGTTTAAAGTTTTTTAAATTTCTATTCATCTTTAATTTATTTTTATTTTTAGTTAGTTGCCAAGGCAGCATTCCTCATTTTCATTCAGATTGTATGTAATTCTTTCATCATTTAATTTAATTTTATTTTGCTTTAATTTTGTTTTTGTTTATATATATATATATTCTATAATATATATATATATATATATATATTATTTATTTTTTTTTTTTTTTTTTTGTAATTTCTTTATTTATTTATGTCTTTATTTGATTTCTTTGTTTTATTTAATTTATTTACTTTTAATTTTATTAATTTTATTTTTTTTAAGCTAAGTAAGGAAATAAGTTAAGTTAAGTAAGTAAGTGTACCTGGTACAAATCTTAACTATGTTAAATTTACATATGTTGTTGTTTTTTTGGATTGTTCTTTTCCCACTTACAATGAAGAGACAAATAGAAGAACTTTTAAAACATTGATCTGTTTGTTTGAGAATCCCAAACAGGACCCACATGTAAGCAACACTGGCTTAGCCAACGGCGTGAGTTTGGGGTGGGAATATCAGTTTTGCCAACAGAAGACGAGGGGAGTGTTTGAAACCTGTGTGACCACAATTATAATTTTTGCAAACCAGTTTGGTGCCAAAAATTACACTCTTCATTAACCAAAGAGTTCACTCAGAAATGAAAAATCTGCCATCATTAACTCTCATGTTGTTCCAAACCCATAAGACTTTCATTCATCTTAGAAACACAAATGAAGATATTTTTAATGAAACCTGAAAGATTTATATCCCTGTTTCCATCAAAACTTGGGACACAAAAGCACACTGTAGACATTGTAATACTAATCCATATAAATCAAGCAGCTTAATCCAAGTCTCCTGAAGAGCGTAATTGCTTTATACTTTATGATGAACAGACTTAATTTAGACTTATATTCACGTATAAACACTGAGCAAAGCTTACTGTAGCCTACTTGTTTAATGTCTGAAAACCAGTGAGGTTTGTTCTCATGTGTCACACAGTCACACAATCAAGTTACTGCAAGAACCAAATCAGGTTTGTTGTCTCGCGTCAAGCATGTATGGTGAGCTGCTGTTTAGCATATTTGATGTGCTCTACTGTATGTGTGCTGATCAATGTTTATATTTGAATAAAAGCCTAAATTAAATCTGTTCATCATATAAAAGTGATTGTGCCGTTTCAGAATACTTAGATTAAACCACTCAATTAATGTCAATTACTTTCTCTTTTTCTTGATTTTAATGCATGGACTTTCAAAAAGGATGAAAAAGATGAAAAATGTCTTAATTTGTGTTTTGAAGATGAACAAAAGTCTTATGAGCTTGTAATGATTTTAATTTTTGAAAAAAAATTTTTTTTAATTATTTATAGTGGAAAACGCAGTCCAAAACGTTTTTTTTGTTTCGTTTTTCAATTTTTAAACATTCTAGATTTTTTACAGCTCTGGAAACCCTGTTAAAATCTACAAATGTGACTAAAATCCCAGTGATGGGAATACAGTTGCTATTGTAAATGGTGATTTATTATTATCACTAAAATGAAAAAGAGAAAAAGTAAAAAAAAAAAAAGGGTAAAATGGGTGAGGAAAAGGAAGGCAAAGCGAGGGCACAAACACAGTTTGTGTGTGGTTAATGTAGCCAAGCATTTGATTAGTGGGCTGGCTCACACTCGCAGGGCAAGAGACGTATCCGTGTAAAGGGCATTCTAGCTGTGTCTGTCAACACACAACCGCACAACAAACCACCTCCCAATCTAATTAGATCTCAGACTTGAGGCAGCAACGGTGTCCCATCAGAGGAGAAATAAACATAAGAGTGTGATTTTCAGGTTAGGAAACCTAATCTAAGACATTATGTAAAAACATACAGTAACATCATACTGACTTATACTGTAAAGGTTGTTGGTCTTACTTTCAAAGCAGCGTCGCCTTTCAGGGTTGAACATTCAAAATCAAGGTGCCCTTTTAGTGCGAAATTATTCCCTTGAGAATTCACATTTGATTTTCATGGTTGTGCGTCTGTACTAAAGGAGGTCATTGAGAAATAATCGCATTTGTCACATGCAAATCAATTTGGCTTTGCGACACAAAAGGGTGTTTCTCAGGCTTCATTTCCCCCCTTTCTTCCAGTGTCCTCTAAAACAGTGTCCTCTTAAATGGTAACTACCAAGGGACATTGTAAAGAGTCATTAAATCATAAGAGACAGGATGGCCCAGTGAAAACGCAACATGATTTGTCATCTGCTTCATAACATTAGGCCTCCTCGAATCACCAGTCTGGTCAGCTTAACCATATAATGTGACTGCTGCAGATAACAGCCAAAGAGTACACTAATGGCGCTTTTCCACTGCATGGTACGGCACGGTACGGCTCGGTACGGTTCACTTTTTGGGGGTTTTCCACTGGGTACAGTACCTGGTACCTGGTACTTTTTTTAGTACCACTTCGGTTGGGGTTCCAAGTGAACCATACCGTTACCAAAAAGTGACGTGTAAACTCTGCTGATCACGGATTGGCCGGAGAGAATCGTCACTACCTGTGTCACTGAACTTGCGACACAAACACAAAAGAACCGCAAGGTTTAAATCGGCACAGCCAGCGAAGGATCGAACGCAACTGTTTTGAACGAGCGCACCTTTTTTTAACAACTAAAAAGTTTGTTGTCTGTTGTGGAAGAACAGACGTTCCTCTCGTTGATAGCAGAGGAGCGGATCCAGCGAGAGCTTGATGGGGCGACGCGGAATGAAAAAGTTTTTTTTAGGAGTCGTGGTAGTAGAGGCAGCACAGCTATAACGACATGTGAATAATCCCGCCCACTCTAAAGCGGTACTGAACTGCAGTGGAAACGCAAACCGTGCCGTACTGAGCCGTACCGAGCCGAGTCGTACCACGCAGTGGAAAAGCGCCATAACAGGCCTGCCTGAGCGAAACATCAGAGAAAGCTGAGAGAGAATGCTGAAATGATATATAAACATCAAGACATAAAAAAACACTGACTTATTTCTTTTAGGTTTTAGCTTCAGGAAGGGTTGTTTCTTAAAGCTAAATGTGCAATTTTTATGTTAAAATACTCTCTTATCTTCACTTAATGACTGGTTTCTCTGAGGAGTCCAAACACTGCATCTTTGTAAAAACTTTGGGTCTCATTCACTAATAATTGTGTGGATTATTTGTATTTATACACACAGGTGAAATGCATACGCACTTGAATTTGTTCTTAACTTCATTCTAATGTTGATGAATTTGGAGCATTCTAAATGAGCGACTGCATGCCTGAGGTTAGTCATTTTTATAAAAAAACATCTCCATATATGGGCTCAGTACGCTCAAACTTTCCTTTACAGCCTTTCGTCACTCTCAGCAAACATATGATGCTCTCTATAGCACACGCAGCAAGATGCTTGAGCCATGCCAAGTGTGTCATTCTCAAAACCAGTTCAAACACACACACACACAAACGCCTTTTATACAGACCTCTCATTCGGTAGCTGTAGCTACATACAAGTATTTGCATTTTTATGAAGAGGAACATCCCAGTTCATAGTGTAATGCTAAAGTTTACTCTTTTATTGTATATGAAATATACTGAATAAAGATGAAATATCTATGAATAAAATGTAATCTAAATCCATTTATAAGGCCACCCAGAGTATGTGATTTTTGCATATTATGGTTTCAGTTGTTCCTACATTTTTAAATACATTTAGAATACATTTTTGCATTAAAGTTATTGGTTCATCATGATTCATTAGTGAAAACATTTGTATACAAATTTTACACACATTTATATGTATGCATGGTTAGTGAATGAGAGCCACTATATTGGCTCAATGGTGTCAGTTTAGAGGGGAGGGACTATTTGTTTGTCCAACCAGTGACAGACTGGCAGAATGTCTATGAAATCTGATTTAAAACTGATATTTCTGCAATTCCGACATTTGTTGTTGCTTTATTATGCATTTGTAGAACATGACCCATCTATGCAAAAAGGGTCAATTAATGCAATGACACCAAGAAATTCTTTGCTGTAAACTGCATGGGGGAAAAAACAGCATAAAAAAATTATGACCTCAGGCTTGCTCAGACAGCTCAGAAAGCAGTTCACTGCAACTCAAATCTCACCAGTTTCTGAATGTTTTTGTTGTCAATCCAACATAAAATAAATCTGATCCATAAAAAGCAAAATTCTGTAATCTCCCCTGATTAATGTGTCTCTTGATGAAATGTGGCTGTGGAAAAACACATCAAGTAAAGAGACAAAGCTGCAAATATTCTTAGCTGGCAAAGATCCTCTACACTGGTCTAGTCTGTAATCAAATCACTGAGGTCATTTGACTGTGCAGTAAAATCGAGTGACAGGCCATTTGAGAGATTTGCTGTTAGACTTTTGAGCTGTCACTAGCATCGCTCTCACTGTGGGAATAATGATAATAATAATAATAATTTTATTATATTTTTAGTATTATTAGAGAGATTAGATTGAAAAGAATAACTTTATTTAAAAAAATAATTTAAAAAAATAAGAATAGTGGTTGCTGTATTGATATTTTCCTCTCAATATATATTCTAGATTTATATTAATCATCATAGTTTCAGACACCATAGATGTATAACATTAAATTAAGACTGATAGTTTTCTGGAGCTCAATACAGCCAAACAAATGGCTAAAGAATATTTGAGTGACTAGTTTGCAGTCTCATGGAATTATTTATTGCATCAAATCATCACAAGCTGTGAGAAGCTGAAACTAGGGGTGCTACGATGATCGGCGGTCTCTAAAAAGGCCGATTTCAAAAAAAGGATCTCGAGCTGATGACGCTGCCGTGAGAGGTTTAGCACGACATGCAGCGGCACCGTCAGTCTCTGTCCGGCGCGGGTGAAATAAATATAATGCTGAAGGTGAGGTACTCACCTTCATATTTCTTCATTAAATAACGTATAAAGTAATTTGAAAAACTTGTGTGAGAAGTAATTTCACAAACTTCGTGAGTGAGTGAATCACCGCGGTCGCACTCTCTCAAAATGCGCAAATGTCTTCAAATCACCACACACCCCCTCGGTCTATAAGCGAGCTGCACAGTTGACAGGAATTGTCACTTGCACAGTCGAGGCAGTGTCACATCTTCACTAAAGTAAAGTAAAGTTTTTTCATTACTTTTTAATTCTTGCCAGTGTAACCATTCAGCGCTCGCACGCTCTTCTGGAGACTGAGTGCTCATGCACACTCGCAGCGCACACATAATGCCAGGTTCACATTACTCCATTTGCAGTGCATACGTGGTGCGTATTTTTTATGCGCTCATGTTAACGGATTAATAAAGCATTCACACTGCAGTGCACCCCGCAGTGTGTTCAGGAGCGGTGGGTTCAGTGCAGTGCGAGATAGTTTCCGCACGATTCTATGTTTGCGCAATGCAAGCATGAATTAAAATAAACAGCGCAGGGTTTGCAGTAAAATATAAACATGGATTGCCACGAAAAGGTAGTAATTACACCATAAATGCATATAATTAAAGTCTACTGTGTTTCACTGTCAACACGTGGCTTTTTGGCTAGGTTTACTTTAAAACAAGGAATATTGCACTTTTAGATAAACAAGGCAATATAGATGGCACTCGTGGAGGTAAGAAAAGGTTCTTTATGAACCGCAGGATTGCTTGTAATAAAGATTTCAATGCAAAATGAAAGGCAGTAGAGCTGACAATTTCTGTCAATGGTAAGTTTGTGATAACGTACGAAAAGTAGTTTAAATGTTTTGCCACTTGCTTGAGCAACTTAAATCTATAAGTAAATGCAAAAGCAAAAAGCATTGAATTGTGTTGCTTATATTTATTGTGTTTAATTATGTCTGTGAAAGATTGTATTACTGTACTGTGTAAAAAAGAGAATTGCAATGCTGAAAAAGCATTTTCATGTTTAGATTTGAAATCAAACAAACTAATGGATAAATGTTGTGTTTGTGGTAAACAGCCACAGATCAGTAGCAGACTCCTGTGTGAAAGCTGCTTCCACTCTCACAAGAGTCACCTAAGAGAGGAATTCCCCCCATTTTCAAAAATGAAATTCAGACCCTGAATAAATGTCTAAAAATCCTGATTGGAGTATCACTATAAATAGGTATAAATGATAAAAAGAAGGCTTTAAAAGATCGGTATCGGTGATACTGTTTTCCGTGATCGGCGATCTGTCTCAAAAATCCTGATTGGAGCACCCCTAGTTGAAACAGTAGAGGTTATGGATGAATGCTTCCACTCTTAATTAAGCTTCCAGTCCACAATGAATCATTTTCAAAACTTGGCATCCTGGTCTGCAAGGGAAGGAGCCTGCACCTGAATACTATATAGCTACTCGCATGGCTTTTTTGCTTTTCTGTTGTTCCAGGTCAAGAAAGTCTTTTAAAAATTGTTTTGGCTTGTTTTGTTTTTCTTTTGAACCAATGAATCACTGTTTGCATGGGTACATAAAAAAAGTGAAACAAGACAAAGATACTCTATTATTCAAAGAAATTACAAATTCAAATCCAGATTATTTGACTTTTTAAAAAGCCATTTACAAATGGCTGTGGAACTTTCCTTCATTTGAAATTCAGAAATCAATGCTATATTTGAATATTCGGGCTCTACATTTAATTCATTGCCAAAGAGAAAATGTTGGTCAGGAGAGGAACAGACACCTCTTACACAAGCAGTGGCACTTCAGATCCATCAGGTCTGCATATTATATGCAAATTGAATGCTGCAAAACATTCTCTGTTGTTCTTGTATATGTATCTGTGCATTGTATTAGAGAGTGTGCAATGAAAGTATTGCTACTTTCTGCAAGAAAATTATGGTTTAAAGTTTCTTTTTGACTTACGGTCAATATTTTATGGTCAGAATACTGTATGTTGAAAGTATGTAAAAATGCTTAAACTGTGTAAAAGCCTCCCTGCACCTATAAAAGCTTTTAAAACATATGAGTTTGGGGAGGTTCATCTCTGAGAATCACTTCATAGTGATGAAGCTAGCCTTTGGCTATTTTCCTTTATATAATTTAATATAAAATTAATTTTCATGCTTTAATTCCCATTGCTCCAACTGGCCAAGCATAAAACCCATAATGGAACAGGATACGTCTGATAAATATCTGCATGGCCTGAAGAGTTGCCAGTGTGATTCTTTTTTCCTTACTCTTATACTTGCAGGAATGAACAGTTTCTGAAGACAGCTGCATAATTAACCTGTCTGTAATCCAAAACCGTATCTGGTATAAAACCTAACAACTTATTAAACCTCTTAAAATAGAACCAAAAAGGCCAGTAAAAATAGGTATTTTTTTCTGAAAATGAATCTCTGAGCTTTTTCATTTATTTCTGGAACAATCTGACTAAGTGTCCTCAGGAGAGCAGGGATGATGAATCTGGTTCCCGTGAGGAAGAAATTTTCCAGCACTGAGGTGGTTTGTTTCTAAGGCAAGGACACAAGCAATGAAAGACTAGAGAATAATCTGGACGAATACAAGTAGTTTAACCTTGTGTTCCCGCAGTTAAATTAGCACAGCACACACACACACACACACACACACACACATAGTCCAATCACACAGAAGAGCTAGCTCAATAGCTGCATAGTCAGAGTGGCCATGATGGCCCGTACAATCCCCAAAAATCGCCTGCAATGGGCACATGAGCCTAAGGACTAGACCATATAGCAATGGAATAAGGTTGCCTGGTCCAATAAGCCATATTTTCTTTTAGATCAGGAGGATGGCTGGGTGTGTGCCTCTTTTAGCTGGGGAACAGATGTTACAGACCATGTAGACCCTTTCATAACAAAGGTGTTCCTTGATGGCAGTGGCCTCTTTTAGCAGGATAATGCACCATGCCACACTTAGGACTTGTGGAGTCCATGCCTCAATACATCAGAGCTGTTTTGGCAGCACGAGGAGGACCTACACGATATTAGGCAAGTGGTTTTATTGTTGTGGCTGATCCGTGTGCATGGGCACTACTGTCTGCAGTGGTAAGGATGCAGTAAAAACCAGTGGGAAGTAATGTGAGGGCACAGAGCAGGTGGCGTAAGGACACACCAAGTGTTGACTGACTGTGCTCAGCTTGATCACATCCTGATCTATCAATCCTTGCTGAATAATATTCTCACATATCCTCAGTCTTTCAGTCCTTTCCACCAATGATCCCTTACAAACCATTTATGAAAACAGCTGAAGCACTATTTATAATCAAAGCACAAAACCAAAAAGCATCTGGGGACTTTTTGCACCTTTAAAGACAACAGGACGTCAAGATTTACCCTCTTCTCTTTCCTAATAAATGTAAATGAAGAAAAAGTCTGTTTTTATAAGACTTCATTACAAATGTAAACTTTTCCCGCTCATGTATCCTTGGGGGTGAGAGAAACTTTCCCCAATATTATTGTAGCTTACAGTCTAATGGATAAAACCATGTCTCACAATACATTTCAATTAAATATATCATATGTTGTCCTTAAAGCAAATCTTTGCTTTGACTGAAAGAATTCTGTATTCAGCACTCAAGCTAAGCATATAAGCAACTCGAGCACTACAACATCTTACATTGATTCACCACTGTAGCCTCTGAACCTTTATCCTTTATTTATAGTTCAAAATATGTGAAACCAGCACTTCCACTCATCCATTTATTCTGAGAAATTAATTAATTTATATATATGAAGAACGTCTAGGTTACTTGTGTAACCCTCGTTCCCTGAAGGAGGGAACGGAGACGTTACGTCAGTGACTGACGAATTGGGATCTCGCCCGAGAGCCTAATCACCTTAGAGTGTAAACTAAACAAGCCAATGACAGTTGGCGTGCATGTTTCGCCACGCGCACCCCGCCCCGCAGCGCGGGTATAAAAGGAGAACGCACGCCAACGCACATCAGCTTTTCGCTTCGGAGCCGAGACTACGTGCCCCGGCCGTACAGCGGTGGTACAGCAACTGTGGAGACGGAACGTAACTTCTCCGTCCTCCTTCAGGGAACGAGGGTTACACAAGTAAACGAGACGTTCCCTTTCAGTCAGTCACAATCTACGTTACGTCAGTCGTGACTGACAAACTGGGATCCGTATGGAAAACGCCACTATTGCTGACCCCCCTCCAGTGCCCTGCGGAAGCCGTCAAGTCCCCCCACACCAGTTGGGGTGTAAGATAGGACAGGGCTAGGCAGAGGTCCGCCACTGCTGTTCCGTACAGTGCTACATTGGATAACACTGGGAAAGCGTACACAGTTGGGACGCTACGGAAGCCACATCCCGCACATAGGAGGTATAATGTGGAATTACACATATGGACTGGCCAGGGCAGTACTACATATGGGAGTCTCTGCGGTAGACTCAAAACGCGGGGTGAGATCATAAACTGCAGAGATGGCAGTGAACGACTGCCAGGGAAAGACACAGGCTTACCGTGAGGGGAGCCGTACCGTGGAAGAATACACATGTGGGATCACCCGAAGGGGGAATCACTACACACGGGCACCTAGCCCAGCACAAGGGCTGACCTTGGGCATGCACACAAGTGCTGAGCCTGGCATCTGGCACTCCGCCACGCCTGACCGCCGAGGGTGCGGGAGGAATTCCACCAGGGTTCGCCATGGGGAACTGAATGAGGAGCACAAGAGTGCACGTATCCGGTCCGTAGAGGGGAATGGCGCAGCAAGCGTGATCGACACCGAACCGGTCCGGTGTTACTGCCTACCTGAGGCGAGTACACGAGAGGACACGGGCTCTACACGGAGATTATAGAATCTCGCAAACGTGTTAGGCGTCGCCCAGCCGGCAGCTCTACAGATGTCTGCTATCGAGGCGCCCCGCGCCAATGCCCAAGAAGATGCCACTCCTCTCGTAGAGTGAGCTCTCACTCCGAGGGGCATGGTAACCGTTGGGCCTGGTATGCCAAGACTATAGCCTCCACTAACCAGTGGGCAAGTCTTTGTTTGGAGACAGCCTTTCCCTTCTGCTGACCTCCAAAGCAGACAAAGAGCTGGTCTGAGGTCCTAAAGCTCCGCGTACGGTCCACGTAAATGCGCAAAGCGCGAACGGGACAGAGCAGAGCGATGGCTGGGTCTGCCTCCTCCCGGGGCAGCGCTTGCAAGTTCACCACCTGATCCCTGAAAGGCGTGGTGGGAACTTTGGGCACATATCCGGGCCGGGGTCTCAGGACAACGTGAGAGTTACCCGTCCCGACTTCTAGGCAACAAAAAAAACAAACAAAAGGAATCGTCGAACGAGAATGCCTGCAGGTCCCCTACCCTCTTGACCGAGGCCAATGCGGTGAGGAGCGCTGTCTTTAATGACAGAAACTTAAGCTCTACTGACTGCAGAGGCTCGAAGGGCTCCTCCTTCAGGGCCGTCAGGACCGAGGGGAGATCCCAAGAGGGTAACAGGTGAGGGCGCGGAGGATTTAACCTCCTTGCCCCTCTGAGAAACCTGATGACCAAGTCGTGCTTCCCCACAGACTTACCGTCTACTGCATCGTGATGCGCGGCAATGGCGGCAACATACACTTTCAGGGTGGAGGGAGACAGCCTTCGCTCCAAGCCATCCTGCAGGAAAGAAAGCACGACTGCGATCGGGCATCTACGGGGGTCTTCCCGGCGGGAAGAGCACCAACCGACGAACAGGTTCCACTTCAGCCTGTAAGCGTGTCTGGTAGACAGGGCTCTAGCTGAAGCGATGGTGTATACTACCGCTGGAGATAGCCCACCTAGAACCTCCGCGTCCCGTCCAGGGACCATAAGTGGAGATTCCACAAGTCTGGACGCGGGTGCCAGAGGGTGCCCCCTCTCTGAGAAAGGAGATCCCTCCTCAGAGGAATTCGCCAAGGAGGGGCTGTCGCGAGGAGCATCAGTTCGGGGAACCAAGTCCGACTGGGCCAATATGGCGCTACCAAGAGGATCTGCTCCTTGTCCTCCCTGACCTTGCACAGTGTCTGTGCGAGAAGGCTCACTGGGGGAAAAGCGTATTTGCGTAGGCCCCGAGGCCAGCTGCACGCCAGTGCGTCCGTGCCGAGGGGTCCCTCGGCCAGGGAGTAAAACAACTGGCAATGGGACGTGTCCGGGGAGGCAAACAGGTCTACCTGAGCATCCCCAAAGTGTCTCCAAATCAGCTGGACTGTCTCGGGGTGGAGTTGCCATTCTCCCGGAAGGGCGGGCTGACGTGAGAGCTCGTCGGCTGCACGATTGAACTCACCTGGGATGTGAACGGCGCGAAGCAACCTCAGATGCTTCCAACTCCAGAGGAGGAGATGGCGGGTGAATTGCGACACGCGACAGGAGCGTAGACCGCCCTGGTGGTTGATGTACGCAACGGTCGCAGTATTGTCCGTACGGACCAGTACGTGCTTGTCATGTAGCAGCGACTTGAAGCGGCGCAGAGCCAGCCATACTGCTTGCAACTCGAGGCAATTGATATGCCACTGCAATCGGGGCCCCGACCAGAGCCCCGCAGCTGCATTCCCATTGCACATGGCCCCCCAGCCCCTGGCAGAGGCATCAGTTGACACAACAACATGCCTGGATACTTGCCCAAGGGACACCCCTGTCCAAAGAAAGGCAAGATCTGTCCACGGGCTGAGGGTCTGACGGCAGAACGGGGTAACAGAAACCCGGTAAGTGCCATGTCGCCATGCCCATCTCGGGACCCGGTCGTGAAGCCAACGCTGAAGCGGTCTCATATGAAGCAACCCGAGCGGCGTGACAGCGGCTGCGGATGCCATATGCCCCAGGAGCCTCTGAAATTGTTTCAGTGGAACCGTCGTCTTGCACTGGAAGGACCCCAGGCAGTTCAGCATCGACTGCGCACGCTCTACTGAGAGACGTGCTGAGAGGTTGACAGAGTCTGGCTCCATGCCGAGAAAAGAGATCATCTGCACCAGGGAGAGTTTGCTCTTTTCCCAGTTGACCCGAAGCCCCAATCGGCTGAGGTGACTGAGCACCATATCCCTGCGTTCGCACAACTGCGCTCGGGGCTGGGCCAGTATGAGCCAGTCGTCGAGATAGTTGAGAACGCGAATGCCTGCTTCCCTCAATGGAACGAGGGCTGCCTCCACGACCTTGGTGAAGACACGAGGCGACAGGGATAGCCCGAAGGGGAGGACCTTGTACTGATATGCTCGCCCTTCGGACGCAAAGCGGAGAAACGGTCTGTGTCGAGGGAGAATCGAGACATGAAAGTACGCGTCCTTGGGGTCGACCGCTGCAAACCAATCGAAAGGACGGACGCATTGAAAGATGCGTTTCTGCGTCAACAACCTGAACGGGAGCTTGTGAAGGGCCCGGTTCAGTACGCGCAGGTCCAGGATTGGTCGTAACCCACCGCCTTTCTTGGGTACGATGAAGTATGGGCTGTAGAAACCCGACCTCATCTCGGCTGGAGGGACCGGCTGTATCGCGTCCTTCGCCAGCAGGACCACGATCTCTGCACGCAAGACAGGAGCATCTTTGTCCGGCACAGAGGTGAACCGAATGCCCCTGAACTTGGGAGGGCGCCGGGCGAATTGAATCGCGTAGCCGAGTCTGATGGTTCTCATGAGCCAGCGAGACGGTCTGGGGGGCGTTAACCAGGCCCCCAGCGACCGAACTAGTGGGACCAGGGAGACCACCGACGTACCCGCAGTGGGGCAGCGAAGTGGAGCACAGGGACCCAACCCGGGAGGCTTCCGTGCGTCCCAGGGTGGGGTCTGAGTGCGCGGCGCGCCACTTACCTGGCTCCACGGCTGGCAGGGGGCTCGTGAGGAGGCATAGCATCCTTGAACCGAACCCTGCTGCCCATTGGCGAAGGGAGAGGGGGACGGCCATGTGGAGACTGGGTCTCGCGCACTGCCATCCTCGCCCTCTTGGAACCCGGAGAAAAAGGAACCTGCTCTTCTGTTGAGGTTTTGGGCACCACTGGCTGGGTAGCCAGTGGCGGAATAGAAAAAACCAGGAACAAAGGTTTCTCCACCCGGCCCTCCGCCGGGGGAAGGAGCGGTGCGGTCACCATCTCCTGAAGAGCCGGATCCAAGAACCCCGGGTCGCCCGTCCCAGGGACGCCGCCCGCCCTGGCAATTAACGGGCTTGGCAGGGGCGGAGACGGGCTGCGCCGCTCTCGGGCGACGAGCAGACAGAGGGGCTGCAGCCGGCGGTGGGGTGGCACAGCAGCCGACCGCCGGGGCAGGACAGGATGTATTGAGATTGCCTCCGTCTGCTTCTGTGCGGCGGAGAACTGTTGGGCAGAGCCCTCCCCCGCGTCGCCGAATAGGCCGGCCTGGGAGATCGGGGAGTCCAGGAAGCAATGCTTGTCGGTCTCCCTCATATCCGCCAAGGTCAGCCATAGGTGGCGCTCCTGGACCACCAATGTGGACATCGTCTGACCCAGGGCCTGCGCCGTGACTTTCGTCGCCCTAAGCGCGAGGTCCGTTGCCGTGCGCAGTTCCTGCAGCACACCTGAGTCAGCGCCACTCTCGTGCAACTGCTTCAACGCCTTGGCCCGGTGGACTTGCAGGAGGGCCATGGCGTGCAGGGCGGAAGCGGCCTGTCCAGCGGCACTGTAAGCCTTAGCCGTCAGAGCGGATGAGAACCTACAGGCCCTGGACGGAAGGCGTGGACTACCTCTCCAGGCGGCGGCGCTCTGCGGGCCGAGCTGCATCGCGCGCTCAACCGGAGGGATGTCCACATACCCTTGGGCCGCCCCCCCGTCGAGGGTGGTGAGGACGGAGGAGGTATCAGGTCTGTTTCGGGCAGAAAAAGGTGCCTTCCAAGACTTAGTGACCTCCTCATGCACTTCCGGGAAGAATGGAACCGGAGGCGGCAACCGACGTCCGGCCTGTGCCCCCCGGAACCAATCATCCAGCCTCGAGTGTTCGGGAGAAGGCGGAGGCCTCCAGTGCAGCCCGACACTCTCAGCGGCCCGGGAAAGCATAGCGGTCAGCTCTGGATCTGACTCGGGCAACGCCACTCTACCTGACGGTGGCAGCGCAGCCGAATCCTCATCTCCAGAGCCTAGCTCGCCCTCCGATGCAGCGACCGACATCCTGTCCTCTGGCTGTGCCCCGCACAAGATGCTGGACCCCGCCCTGTCCGAGGACCCAGCACACTCGTCCGGAAGCACCAGGTGGTGCGATGTGCTTGAGGAATGAGAGGCCCGCGGAGACGTACTCGACAGGGAAGCTCTCACCGTAACCCTCAGGTCTCCCTGACCATGAACCGAAGTAGCCCTCCGAGAACCAGAGGAGCTAGAGCGGGGCATGGCAAGGGGGATACCCCCCCATTTAATGAGGAGGTATCTAGACCGCAAAATCGCGATGGTCATGTTCCCACACTGAGAACACGACTCATCCATGAGCGCTGCTTCAGCATGCTGTAAGCCCAAGCACGAGAGGCAGCGATCATGACCATCAGATGGAGGCAGGAAACGACCACATCCAGAAACGCACGAGCGGGAAGCCATCTTTAAAAAGACGCCCGTCGCTCGTGGAGCTCTTTTAGATATTTGCTCTTTTAGGAAAAAAGGAAACACTCTTTTAGAGAGAGCGCTGAAGCGCCCAGGGGAGGTCGCGGCGAGACCGCAGAATGGCAGCTGCAGCACGCCGAAGATGAGCAGCACTGAATGGCAACCCCCGCTAATGCGCCGTAACACCAACGCCAGCTGTTTCTTCCAAACACTCGCGGAGATTCGTCCTGAGAAGGCTCGGCTCCGAAGCGAAAAGCTGATGTGCGTTTGCACGCGCTCTCCTTTTATACCCGCGCTGCGGGGCGGGGTGCGCGTGGCGAAACACGCACGCCAACTGTCATTGGCTTGTTTAGTTTACACTCGAATGTGATTGGGCTCTCGGGCGAGATCCCAATTCGTCAGTCACTGACGTAACGTAGAACGTGACTGACTGAATGGGAACTGAACAGATTCAGTCTCATATTAAGTAATACATTTGATATTTGGAAGGGAAAATTTTAAAAATGTATAAATATAAATGACAATTATAGAATATGAGATTAAAAAACAGCCCTTTATAAAATAAATGACAATTATAGAATATGAAATTAAAAAACAGCCCTTTATAAAATAAATAACAATGATAGAATATGAAATTATTCCTGTAACACCTTTCTGCAAGGAGATACAAATCAGTGATGATGATGATTAATAACAATAATTTACATGAACCACGTCGCAAACTACAGCTGTTCATTCATCCTTTAAATAGGTTATGTGGAATAAGATTTGAACTGAAACATCCTAGAGACTATTGATTTAAAAGTGGTTTGAAAGCTTTGTGGAAGGAGCATGTATTTATGAAGTTTTGCCGTAATTGATCGGCCCATATTTGCATGGATGCACTTAAACAACCACTTCCCTTTCCTTCCCTTCCACTACTTATGACTGGACAGTATGCTCTCAGACACATCTCACTAATTCAAAATCAGACATGCAGACATATTGCATTAAACAAGAAATCAATAAAGCAGTTACAGCTCAAGGCATTAAAAGCAGCATAATTCAGTTTTGATCCAGGTTTGTTAGCTAAATCTCTGTATGCATATAGTATGCACGCTCTCATAAGCGTTCAGCACACCAGCTTTAGCATTCCTCTACGTCCTTGGTGTCTGACAGTGCAACACCTTCCCTGAACACAAAAACACTCTTTCGATTAGTTTATTTATCTTCGAGAGCACCTCAAACAACAGTCCTTATTAAACCTAAAACTGAGTCACAGTGTCATCTCTTCGATCTTCCTCTGAGGAGGAATAGGAAAGGGCTAAATAAATTGAGTGATGAGATTTTCAAGGTGCCACCACAGCAACGAATATTAAGGAAGGAGCTTAGAATGTTATGCATTAAACAGACGCAACCCTCAAGACTTATGATACACAACAAATCAATCTTTCTCACTTGATGTATTTACGATTCCTTATTAATCTAGATATGCAACCTGTCATGTTTGTAATTCAATATTCAATGAAATGCATGAGGACCTATAACACCCACATTTTACAATTCACTCAATTCATGATGGATAAAATCCATCCAATTTTGACTGGATGATATCCTGTTTTACTCAAAAACCTGTCATATAGTGCAAAAAATCTATTTGTTTCTCAGTATTTTTTGTCTTTTTTTCCAGTACAAATATATAAATATTCTTAAAGGTAACTTGAAAAGAAAAATTATATCAAGATGTAAAAGTTTTGTTTTCTGATAAATTTATCAATATTAAGTAAGTTTATGCTTAAAACGAGAAAAAATATCTGCCAATGGGTAAAGAAAAATAAACTTGTATTTCTTTTGAGAATCTAGAATGTCGGTTTTTCTCCAACCGAATGGGTAAAAATCCCCAGCTGAATAACATACTGTTTTTTGACAAACACCAAGGTCGTGTGGTAATTTAATTGCTGTCTGAATCCACATCTCTGAGTTTACAAGAAATCGATTCAAAATTCAGTGTTTGAATCCTTTTTTACACTTTGCTGTAATTTGCATGCATATTTATCACTAAAAAAAAAAGTGAAACGCAAGAAAGTATTTACAAGAACAATATTAATACAGTGCAGCAGGCGCAACGATATTATGCAGCGCCTGAAAATAGTCCCCAGCTAGGTAACTTCCAATAAGCCTATTTTCAGGCGCTGCGTAATATCATTGCGCCTGCTGCACCCATGGTACGGCAGCAAAGTTCCTTGATTAATGAGAAGTATATTTCCTAGCCATATCGGACTAGAAAATCGCAACTTTTCATTTTCCATCAGTCTTAGTTCAGACGGAAATTCAGCTTAGTATCGGCTGAATGGATTTGAAAACGGTAAAACTCAATTGTTTAACTCTAGGGGAGTTGGAAAATGAGCCTATTTTCAAAAATAGTGGCGTGTTCCTTTAACTTATTGTTAACATAACATAACATGACATCCAAATAATAAATAGGATATTATTAAATATTAATTTATTCTTCTACATTGTGAATAAATCGCCATCCGAATCCATGATATTTTTCACTGAGGTGGCATGTAAATTAATTTTTACAGACGTCCACATGAGAAACAATTACCGTCCAAATAGGGCTCACTTTTTTGCAGTGTATTACAGAAGCAAAATTTCATTTAACAATAGCATGCTAAATATATAGACTGGTTATACAGACTATATATAGACTAGATAAGTCCCCCCCCCTACTGACCAAGCAGTCAATGCATCATGATGACATTTCAAATTAAAATGGTGTGGATTCACTCAACAAAATTATAGTTATAAATTATAAAGTCAGGCCTCATTCAAGATCCTAATAAATCATAATTCATATATTAGCACAGCAATATGTACATTAAGTAGATAAACACAGAATAGTGCTGGGCGGTATGACAAAAAATTTATATCAGGGTATTTTTCAAAATTATACGGGTTTCACGGTACACAACGGTATTTTTTTTTTCATGCATGACCGGGTGTTAACCATATTTTCTACTGATTGAGAAAGGAAATACTGCAGTATATTGACTTAGAATGTCCTATTTTACTGTCATGATGAGTGAATACTGTCAAAAAAATACCACACTAAATAGTGACTAAACACGACCACTTTTAATACATGTTAACCAGGAGTCAACTCTCATTTATAATCACAGCATCGTCTAATAAAATCAACATGCATCTACACTAAAAAACGGCTATGCTGTCGTTTAGGCTATATTACTTTTTTGTCTCATGCAGCGCACTGAGTAACAAACTAAAAAAAACTAAAAAGTGCATGTGATATTAACAAACAAACTACGCTCATATTTATAATTCCAAACAACCAGTAAGCGACAGGTGTTGGAAAACGCATGTTTTACTCATTTATCGAGAGTCGGCTGCAGGGCGGGCTAGGGTTTTTGGCGGCCTGTTTTAATTTTTGTTTTAGTCTAGTCTTTGTGTGAAGCTGTTATTTTAGTTTTTATTAGTTTTAGTCACTTTCATACACTTTTTAGTCTAGTCAAGTTTCAGTCAACAAAAAGTCTGAGCATTTTAGTCTTATTTTAATCAGAATTATCCATAACTATTTTTGTCTAGTTTTAGTCGACAAAAACTGATGACATTTAGTCTAGTTTTAGTCAATGAAAATTGTATTTTAGTCTCTTTTTAGAAGAATATGCAATTCTATTTAACCCAGTCAATTTAGTATAAGTACCTAGTAGTATAGACAAAACCAAAATTTTATTTTAGCCAAACCCATTTCAAACAAGGTTATCTTATTATATTATTGTTACCTTATAGACTCAAGAATACATCCATTCCAGACACGGAAGATGCTCTGATTTGAATTTACAACATTTATTTTACCAACCAAACAAGTTAGAAGTACACACACATAAATTTAAAAAAAGACGAACGCCGGCTGGCCGGCCATCGGTCCCTTTCTCTATGTCAGACTTAACGTTGTTTGGTTTTCGTCTTCTAAATCAGAGTTTCCCAACCTTTCTTTAGTCACGGCACCCTTTGGAAATTTTAACAAATTTGTGGCACCCTACAAAATTAATTTTGTCACAATATTTGAATTTCTAACTTCGATGTGATAATTTGAAAAGTATAGATATTCGGTACAACAGGGAAGAACTGCAGAATATAATGTCATACAGACATTTTTAATATTATATAAAAAAAATGTGTCTATCAATGGTGGCAATCAGTAGGCTAATTTCTAATGAAGAGACCAATTTAAATGACAGATTTTAATGTAGGCTTTTATACATATGTAAACATTGTGAGATAGCTGAATTAAACAAATTTTTTGCTCACTCAGTGTTTTTTTTTATTTTACAGCTGGGTAATTTTGTTGCAGTAGCACGAGATAGCTTGATTTAAAACTTTGAATTGAATAAAAAATGACAAGGAGGCTAAGCAGTTAATAATAAAATAAGAACAAATGAAGAAATTACTAATGATAACACAAATAAAAAAAATCACGATAGGCCTACAAATGAAATAAATAGCTTTTTAGTTTTTCGGGTAGGTCTAACACACAGTAGGGCTATTTTTTTTTAATCAATTATCCAAATAATGTTTAATCCTAGAAAGCTATTATTATCAGAGGACACATGAACAAAATGGTTAGCATATCAATGAATGAGAGGGCAGCGTTACCAGAGTTGCCCATTTACCATACCATGTTACAGCACAGTAGGGCTATTGCAGACAGAAACAATACTGTACTACATCGATGTTTCCTGTCAGCTTGATTTTTGAGTGGACTTTGCTGTTCCGATGAGCATGAACGGTATATGAGTGGAGCACTCACATGGGCTGTGAGCGACTGAGCACACACGCATAAAGCGGGATAATACGCAGAGCGTCACACAACGTGAAAGTGAAACCTGAGCGGTGAAATAATTTTCGGCAGCCGGAATTTCAGTGCATCTCTAATTATTGGCGATATTAGAAATGGATATTATATAATAGCTGCAGTGTTTCTAAATAATGCCGCGAGTGGGGCTTGAGGAAGTGACGTCGCCTGCGTCTGCGCAGTGCGACCTGATGCAGCCCCTGAAGTGAGACACAGGAAACAGAAATACTGCAAAATAATAATAATAACGCGACTACGTTTTGGTCAACGAAAATGAAGAGACATTTTAGCATAGTTTTTATTTTGTAAACCACATTTAGTCTCGTTTTATTCGTCAACAATATTGCATTATACATATAATTATAGTCATCGTCACATGACCAGCATTTTCGTTGCGTCTCGTCTCGTTTTCGTCACGTGATAAAGGTTCGTTGACGACGATATTTAGTCATAATTTGCGTTGACGAAAGCAACACTAGGTGCGGCCAACTGAATGCGCTGCTTCTCTGCCGCTCACTGCACAGAACAGACGCCGAGAGAGGTGACACTTCTCTGGGAAAGTCTGACCTCGCGTTCGCGGGACAGCACTGGCGAAATCTTCCAACTGAACCATAGCTAAGGTTTATCCAAAAAAGTATGAATATTCTATGGAAAAAATCTGCTAAAAGGGGTCTGAAGTAGCTAAATTCTAGTGTAAAGTAGCGCTCGGTGTGTGAGACGCGGGGGCTGATGGCAGGGGGCGGTGGATATTTGTGGCAGTCAATGTGGATATGTTCTTCTGTGTCATCACGTTCTATTAGTTCTACAGCTTCAGTTTCGGAACTTTCACACTTAGTAACACATACAGCTGTTCCCTCACCACAGTGCACCAGTGAAAATGAACCCGTTTCAAACAGTGTTGCGTTCCGAACGTTGTTTAAGTGACATACACCGGTATTGCGGTATTAAAAAAATTAATATCATAACAAAAATAAAAACCGGTATTCCGTATGAACCGGTATACCGCCCAGCACAGTGTGAATATAGAGGATTATTGTGGGATGAAGATAAAATGTGACTGTGAATCTAAGAATCACAAATCATGTGGACTGAGCACTGATTGAATCAGGTCACTGGAGTCATGCTGAGATAAGAAGAAATACTGCATGATGTCACGTGCCGACTGTGACATTGACCAAGATGATGCTGAAGGTTACATAGGTGCTCTACAGATTTATAGTGGGGAAAAAACACCTTCTGATTGGTTTTCACCTATCTGGTGATATACAGTAGATCACATAAATACAGCACATGAGTCATAGCCTTTCATAGCACTGGACAGACACCGCTGTTGCATTATTAGTTCGCCTAGAGCTCACTTCAAGTAATCAAGGAGAAAACATCAGTGCATCTGATAGACCATTATAGGGTGCAGCTGTATGGTGGCACACATCTGAGCTGACAGGTCACTTCACACAGAATCACCCTAGAGGTACAGATGCTTGTGCTCAGTGCATGGAATGGAGGATGAGTGGCTGAAAAAGAGGAGCTTATGTGAGGGAGTTGGGCAGGTCAGGAAGCACACCATGCGGCCCGTTTGGGAAAGCACTGGACCAGTGAGAGTGTGTGCACAGGATGCAAGTTTATTGTTTGTTTCTTTGACTGTTTGTTTGTTTGTTTGTTCTTGTTGAATTAAAATTGGGGGGGAAAGTCTTGTCTTGTTTACAGTACAAATATCTAAACATTCATAAACCAAGATACATTTACTGGAGAAGCAAAATGACAAGATATTAGGTCTTCTTTTCTAATATTATTACAATAAGTTGAGTTATGCTTAAACTAGGAAAAAATATCTGATAAGGGGGGGGGGGGGGGGGTGTATTTTCTAACCCATTTGCAATTTTTACAGCATGAATGAACTAGCCTTTTTTTAATATCTTAAGTCATTTTGCTTCTCAAGTGAATGTATCTTGATTTAAGAATGTTCAGTATACTGGAAATACTAATAATATATTTCATTTTTCAGTATGAATTACTAACAAACATGTTTCTTCCCCCCAGGAATATGCTTTTTATTCAGGAATAGCTATTATTTTTTTAAAATACAAAGTTTATGATTAAATGTTTTAAAGTGTTAGATTTTGTTTGTTATTATTAATAATAATATACAAGAAGTAAATATATATTGCCATTTTATTATACTATTGATATTATTTTAAGAATTATAATTAATGTAAAATAATATGATCTATCCATTCATCCATATCTCTGTTCAAAAGTTTAGGTCATTAGTTTTTTTTTTTAAGAAATGAATTTGCATTAAATTGATCAGAAGTGGCTGTAAAGACAATTATATTGTTACAAAAGGTTTTCTGTTTCATATAAATGCTGTTCTTCTGAACTTTCTACTCATCAAATTATTATAGAAAAAAAAATCCAACACCGTTTTCACAAAACGTTTTCAACACTGAACAGAAGCATCAGCATATTAGATTGATTCTGAAGGATCATGAGACAAAAAAAGTTGCCATCACAGAAATAAAGGTATTAAACATCTGTAGTGATGTAGTGTATTGGCATAAGAGACATCTTTTCAAAACATTAAACAATCTTATCGGCTTCAAACTTTTGAATGGTTGTGTATATTCAATTGTACATCCTATACGGTGTGATCAATTCAGTTCAAATTCCATCTCAAATCTGAATTTACCCATCTTTGCTGCACAGACATAAAAACGAACAGATTTGGTAGCTTATATTCTTATCACTGAGAGGAGATGCAGCTTTGTGGTTGCTTTGCCATCACTTTGACGGGTCAGGAAGATTAATAGAAGATTAATATGAGAGGAGATGTTAATGGGGATTTTAACACATTTAAAGATCAATTGAGCTACAACTGAACCACAAGTGCTCCAGTGATGGAGGTTCACCCTTAAACTTTAACATCATTCTTTTGTTTCCTTGCAAGTGGTAGTATTTCCTTCATGAAATGCAAATCGAGTTTTGATGAATCTCCTTAAAACTGTATCATTAAAATGTAAGGTACCCATTGCAGTGCTATAAATGCCGTTTCTACATGTAAAATGTTTAACAAAGGACTAAGTAGCCGATTCATTTTCGTACACTATATCAGATTCAACCTTACAATGAAAAACAATTACGCGCTGGTGAAAATGTTCTTTCAAGCACCTTATCTGTGCACACCACAGGCTGACTCTGGCTTCTGTGGAGCTTTGAGACAGGGTCCATGAGACAGGGCAATTTTACCCACTTCCACAGTCCATTCTATTAATAGCCAACCCTGCGAAAGGTACAGAGTGAGTGATGCCTTTGAGTGCCGTGGAAACAAGACAATTTGAATGGGCTGGCTGACACTCAGTAAATCCCTGGACTGTTCTTGAGTCTTTCTCATTCCTGTCAGAGATTCTGCTGCCTGCAAAAACAAGTCAGAGCTTAGTCCAGTCAGTACGGCACTGGAGAGGGGAAACGGTGACACAAAGGTGTAAATGACAAGTCTTCCCGTTACATTCAGGATCCACTATCTGGATGTGTGGAGAGGATGGATTAGTTACATGCTTTGACATGTGGCTTACACAACAGCCTTTAAATAAATGTTAAATTAAAAGTAGGGTTGGGCGATGTCTACCAAGTTGGCATCGGGCGATGTCTACAGTCAAACATTGTGATGGACGATGACATCGAAGCGTGAATCCGTATGCAGAAAGGCACGGAAAACAAATAACGGTTCTGGGTTCATGGGTAGCCGCTTGTAGTGGTAGCCAGTTGCATTATAGTACATGAAAGTGCACTTACCACATACACAGAGGAAGGAGAGATGACTGCTCGGGATAATGGCGAATGATTGCAGATACTGAGCACCACTGACAAATATCTATCTTGTAAAATGTGTGGTAGCGGCAGTACTGGTCCATAGTATAGAGTCTGTGTGATCGCGAATCTCGAAAGTGAAAGTGAAAGTAAAATGAGAGCGCGCATTCGAAAGCAGTTTCAATGCCCTGCATATTACGGTAGTAGCGGCTCCCTGATGCCCACAATTTATATACAGTATAATTACCCAACGATATAATTGCGAGAGAAAGTATTGAAATGTTTTTTTATCCTCCCATCTCGTAGGCTATTAATTCCCTTTAGGGTTTCCGTAGTACACTTAATTTCCTTTCTGAACACGGAACTGGGATTATTTATTAATACGGGCGGATTGCGGGGGGGGGGGAACTGTCAGCCATAGGCGATGGACAATGGCATCATCTATCGACCCAACCCTAATTACAAGATGCAATTACGGCTATGTTATGCACTTAAGTACTTGAATGAGATCTCTTTGAAGCTAAACAGGCAGGTGCAGAAATGTCAGGCAGAGATATCACATCATAGTGATTGAACGTTATTAACAGGCATATTCGGGGGCTAATGGAGTGGATCAGGGTGAAAGCACTTGTCCTTTATGAGAAAAAATTGAGCTGGCTTAGTATAAAAATATCTTGATGCTTGATATAGGGGTCAATGATATATAAGAGTAGTGCCCATGCTTAAAAAAATGAAAAATGAAATAAATTAAAAATAAATAAAAATCATAAAGTAAATAAAAAACATAATAGACATAATAAATAAACGATGATGAGTTCATGGCCCGTAAATACAATTAAATCATTTAATTCATTCATCGAAAAATCATTTAACTAAAAACATGGTCAAGATGGGTTTTAAAGTCATTTTATGTATTCATTTAGATTTTTTTTAATGTATTTTTGAATAAATTAATAGAGGGGGGGGGGAATGAGCACCATGTTATAGGAAAGTAACATTATTTTTACTTACTATTAAAGTCAACATGACAAATTGCAATTTTGTTTTTATTTAGATGCTTAATGTACATTTCTGGTCTTATTGAGAATGACTCCGTGTTGTATGTTATTCTAAAGAACAAAATGTCTGCCTTTTTAATCTTTAATCAAACTATATGTAACATTAAGTGTGTTATGTAACTTTCTTTTTCCATGAAATAACTTTCCTTGTCTTCTGACTAGAGGTATGGTCTATATAGTTTTCATTCATTTTTATTTCAGGGTTAACTTTAATTATTTTAGTACATCTTTATAATAAACGTCATTTTTTTACGTAACGGCAATGTTATTTTTATGGTTTTGAATTTAGTTTTAACTATAATAACCTGATTCGGACAACATTAGTAAATAGATAATGCTTACAAAAACCAAATAGATACAGTAGTAGCCAAACTTGCTTTTAGTGTGACTCCATTCTGACATGTATCTCCTGCTCAACATTTACTTGCATTGAATATCCTGCTCAACTCGGAAACATGTCACATTACATAAATATAATGCGTTATGAACGCAATTCATTCAGACTTTAATTCATTTTGGGTAAAGTATCCCATACATTACACAGAAACATGATACAAACTCAAATCCATTTAGTACAATCTGTTTGGAAGTCTGTAGAAAAATCAGGCACAAATGTTGGCTTCGGTATCCCAGTGCTCCTGGTTAAATGAGGACATTCTTTAGAGACTCTTGCATTCTGTTTTTGAGAGATAAACAAATTGTTTCCCATAAATTCCTTCCGCTCGGTCTGACAGTAATAAATCAGTAGGGAATGTAACATCTGTCACAAAATAAACAAAAACAACTCGTCCTGTCAAATCAAACCTCTGAGGTGTGTTTCCTTCCTGAGCATCTCCATTGCAGCCTGAAAAACAGAGAAAGTACAAGCCAGAAAAGGACGAAGAGAGGATGAGGTGAGACAGGAGCCTGGAGTCAGCCTCATTCCTCTGTCAATTTCTAAATTTTTAATTTTCATACCTTTCACTGCCGCAAGCACCCTTGTGTGCTGACATGGCTGATTCTATTTTAGCTTCCACAAAGGCAACAGATTTGGACTTATGCAAGCGGGGGGTGGGGAAACGGGTCCGATCTCCCGGGGCGTCCAGACTCTGTCACTATCTCTTAGACCAGCATAAGTGCCTGTGATATCTTATCTCTGTTACTCATTGTCTCCCTCTTTTCATTTCCTTTAGTGTTCCTGAACATCATCCCACAGCGTGGAGTAATGACATAATGACACATGCATAAATGCCAAATGACAGACGATATTAGCCAGGTCATTCGACCACCTCAAGGTGATGAGAATGTGACCAGTCTTGTCCTTTGAACCACCCTTATGCCCCTGGTAAACATAGCAACAAGAAGAAGAAAAATGACAAGCAAGCCATCCAATGAGGGACCGGCACTGCTGTCTTTCAGCCAATGAGAGGGAACCTTGGGCCTTCACTTCCCCTGCTGAAAAGCAAGGCATACTTACAGCTATTAAATCTGATTAAACACATCCAAATGAGCCTCATGCTTCCATTTAACTTCTCCATTATAACATTAATTGACAAACACTCGTGCTTGAGTCTTAATCTCTGCTCTGGGGTGGATGAGGATCAGGGAGGTTTTTATGAATCATTCTTACAAGCGAGTTCAGCAGAGTATTATCAACCTTTATGTGATTATGTCTCTTGCTAAGGAGAAACTACAAAAGGAATACAAAGCTATTTCACAGGCACCATTGCTATGCAACAGTCAGTTCTCAAATCTGATTGGAAGTTGTAACCTTTTGTATCACTCTGCTTTTGTCTGCGCTGAGTTTTTTAATGACTCTTTCCACAAATACATCACGGCACCAGTAGGTGGCGCCAAGTGACTGTCTTTATTAGTGAGTCATTGAATCATTCATTCAACCAATTGGTTCAAATATGCTCAAACCAATCAAGTGGTTGTCTTTATGAGTAAGTCACTGAAGCATTCATTCAATAGATCCATTCAGAAATACTGATTTCATTCAGAAACAAATCAAATGGCATCCTGCATCCCAATTCGCATACTACCTGCCCAAAAAGCAATTGAGATTAGTAATCTTGAATTTAGGCTAGATTTAGGGTGAAGAGTACACAAACTCACGTCTTTATGAGTCACGTCTTTATGAGTGAGTCAAAGAATCATTCATTTAATAGATTCATTCAAAACGCTGACTTCATTCATAAACGAATCAAGTCTTTATGAGTTTCTCAATTAAAAGATTTGTTTATTCAGAAATGGAACACCTCTACTGTGTTCAAAGTTAAAATGCAGAAGAATGTTATTTGATGGACTGGATCCGTGTGGATTGTTGTGGATTATTGTGATGTTTTTATCAGCTGTTTGAACTCTCATTTTGACTGCACCCATTCACTGCAGAGGATCCATTGGTGAGTAAAGGCCCTTTCACACGGGACACGGCAAGCGGTGGAATCGCCGCGCGGCTGCCGCTTTCTCTTGTAGTGAAAGCGTTCTGTGCAGTTGAGGCGGTGGTTGCGTTGCGGTCTCGGAGCGGACGTTGCCATATAGTTACAATTGTCAACATCACCTTTGTATTTACTAAAAACTAAATAAAACATATAAAACATAACGGAAATTTGTGTTTGTGTCATTCTGCCATTAATTGTTGTCATTATTAACCTTTTTTTTTTCGTTTCGCACAAGTGAAGCTGTTTTTGATGATTTGCCTAAAGAGCATACCTGTGAGGTAACAATTGAATTAAATATAATTTTATTTATGTCTCTGTATGAGATTTTAGATGGGTCATACAGTTCTGGGAAATCTATTACACTTAAAACAATCTTGTCCTCTATTTTTTCAATAGGCAGTTCAGTTAAATGTTCACTGATTGGTTGAATCCGACGTGGCTGCCGCTGCCGCTGCCGCTCACAAAAAGATCAAATATTTTTATCTTTGGCGGCACCTGCTGCGAAGCGCCATGCCCATGGAAGCGGCAGTATTTTGGGTGCACGAGCACCGCTTGTGCTCCGCCTCCACGCCGCCAGCGAAACCGCCCGCGTTTTGCCGCTTTCCGCATGTCTCCCAATGAGAAAGAACTAGACACTCGCTACTGCCGCATTCAGTGTGAAAGGGCCTTGAAGTGAAGTAATGCTCAGTTCTCAAAATCTGCCACATGAAGAAAACTAAAATTTAGCTAATTTTAATGTTTTTGGCTGAACTATTCCTTTAAATCTGCTTTGTCTTTTCTGTTTTCATAGACAGAGCAAAACCAGACAGAAGTTACTCAATATTAACTAATTTGTATTGGACTTCAGGATTCTTGCTATAGAGGGAACAACTCTTGTTCATGTGATATTGCTTCATTTTCAAGGACTACTGCAGTGATGAGGCACTACAAACGGAGGAACCAATCTGAAGTGGAATACTGATGGAGGCCAAATTGCAATAATACATACATACTGTACATATTCACATGCACATATATTAATACAATACGTGCACATGCAAACCTACATACAAGGACCTTAGCATAGCAGTGCAGTCCACAAGGAGGAGGACTAAGAATCATAGTGGCAGTGATTAAACGGCTGATCGTTACAGACCTAACCTTCCCCCAGGGTGTGAGTCAAACTAGGCTAAATGCATCTACACTTCCAAGTCATGTACTATTCACACAGCAGCCAAATAACGCACAGAAATAAATGTACAGAAGTGTATGGATGGAACAATGACAAGGCAGGGAAAATTTGAACTTGCCGTTTCCATTAAATAGCATTTGAGAAAGAAAACTATATTCTCCATGACATTTCATTTGTAGGAGAAGGGGAATAGAATTGAACATCTTTGTGGTAGAATTACTGGATCTTCATTGATTATACAACAATATTAGCATTAGTGTCACTCTAAAAACTTTAGTGAAAGTAGAAAGTACATAGCAACCCAAATAGCATAGCATTGGTTTAATGCTATCAGAACAAGCTGAAAGCTAACGGCAAAGTTAATATTTCATGCATTTTTCTCTTCAAAAACACTGCAGTCAAGATGCAGATATATGGATCTCTCTCAGGCTGACACATACACTGTTCATACATTTTTCAAATCTTATTCTATACAGTGGAGGGTTTACAGAAACAGGGAGCAGTGTAATTTTTTTCATTTTGCTTTATATTAACACATTCATTTAGCAGATTAAGCAGATTATTTTATCCAAAGCAACTTCATAACTCACAAACTTCAACAAATCTGCCTACCATCACTTAGCCTAAGAAACAATTACCTGCCAACAGTAATTGTGCCAATAATATATTTAATACTCTTAGACATTTTTTAACACTTATATAAACACATCGTATGTCAAATATGAGCAAACATCTAACAATACAAAAAGTACTTAATTTTTACCTGCTATTTTACTCCTTTACATGGCCTTTATTCATATAAAGCTGTCATTTATTTCAAGTGTTACATTATAATTATTTGAAATTACTTCAATCCTTTTTAAATATACTGATCATTTAGTTTATAGTTTAAAAAAATGTTGCAATCCAGTTATTCATTCATAAACAAATTAGATATTAAATAAAAACTACTTATTGTGAAAAACAGTTGTCTCCAACCTGGGCCAAGATAAAACCTTCTATCATTTGCCAATCTACTAAAATAAACAGTAGTTTAAATTCAAAAGCAACTTTAAGCACACTCTCACAAAATGAAATTATTCCACTTTGATTGCATTTTGTTTGTAAGTAATGCTCACAGCTATAATGCTCATAGACCTTCTAACAGTAAATAAATTATGCAAACAGCTGGATTCTTCCAGCATCTGAAAAAAACTCTTTATATATCTTTATCTGGCTAATGGTCATTATTGTAGATATCTTCTAGCGAGCATATACCTGTGATCTATTATCTTTCCTCTCTGCAGTGGTAAAGGACTCATCCATGCCAGACACCTGAAAAAAAA
Source organism: Sinocyclocheilus anophthalmus (assembly GCA_018155175.1). NCBI lineage: Eukaryota > Metazoa > Chordata > Actinopteri > Cypriniformes > Cyprinidae > Sinocyclocheilus > Sinocyclocheilus anophthalmus. Next base: position 16,311 of record JADLZN010011373.1, on the reverse strand, counting down.
AAACTTGAAGAGCCTCGAGTCAAGTTTTCGAGTCAGGATTTCTTGATGCAAAAGAAATCCTGGATTCAAGTACTGTAGTTAATTTAAAGAAGCATATTACCATTTGTGACCCTGGGACCGCACACACAGTCATAAGGGTCAATTTCTTGAAATTGAGATTTATACATGTTCTGAAAGCTGAATAAATAAGCTTTTCCATTTTTTTTTTTTTGATGTATGGTTTGTTAGGATAGGAACAATATTTGGCTGAGATACACTATTTGAAAATCTGGAATCTGAGGCTGCAAAAAATCTAAATATTGAGAAAATCGCCTTTATAGTTGTCCAAATGAAGTTCTTAGCGATTCATATTACTAATCAAAAATTAGTTTTGATATATTTACGGTAAGAAAATTTACAAAATATCTTTATGGAACATGATATTTACTTAATATCCTACTGATTTTTTGGCATAAAAGAAAAATAAATAAATTTGACACATACAATGTATTTTTGGCTACTGCTACAATGACCCAGTAGGGCTGTGCAAAAAATCGAATGTGATTGTCATGCGCATCTCATCAGTAAAGACGGTTTTGTGATTAGTAGTAAATCTCCATCACGTGCGTTCAGATGGACCGGCATTTACTATACACAGAGCTGTAGTTCGCTGACAAACTATGCAAAATCGCAAGCGATTCATTGCTGATTATGAACACGATTTTGCGTAGCTTGTCAGTGTTTTTACTTATCCACATGGTAATACGTTACTGCTGCGCTACATTGCTGACAGAATGCAGTGTTTTATAATCAAGATATTGTAAAAAGTATGTAGCACACGCACTGTCGAGTCAAGTGCCAGTGGATTAGAGACCTGCTCCCGCGAGACCCGATGCAACAGAGTGTGGCGTGGGACAAGATGAGCGAGTGCTGGTGCGGGCGGGTAGACACTCGTGTGTGTGCGGGATGTGGGAGAATAAAATGATTCATGGGACTCCCGCAAAATAGAAATATCTAAACATAAAATATCTAAAACAAATAAATTGTTATTCATATATTGCACAAAAGCAACATGAACTAATATAAAATATAAACTATTAAAAGGTGCAAGCGAATCCGCGTATCATTCGATCATTCGTTTTTTGATTTAATATTAAAAGTAGAAAAATGAGAAAACGGCTCCTTTTTCGTTTTTTTCCAAAAAATTCAACTTAAATTTTTGTTTTTCGTTCATGGGTGGTAAAATGAATAAACAGCTTGAATATTCCACTTTTACATGTGGGCGGGAATTAAACGCCCTTTCTGCTGATTGGTCAGCCGAAGATCAAACCGTGCAGTCATCAGTTCTTCTGCAGTATCACGAAGCAGAATAATAGTCCTCCACTGTTGCAGTTGTATGGATTCTTAACGCATTTATTGCAACTACATTTAATCTTTTTTCATCAAACAAACAGGCTAATGAATAGCTGGACACAACTCATACTGGGGCAGAGTCTAGACAGGGCTTTCTTCTGTGTAGATATAAATTCTATTCTTTGCATCTGTTGGGCATGGCAGGGTATGATATGACATAGGCTGCTGTCATAGCCTACCCTGCTCACCCAATAAGTATGTTTGTTTGTTTGTTTAATTAAGAAATTAATTAACTTGTTTCAAAATAAATATTTTAAACAATAAGACAAAAAGGAAAGAATAATAAATTTGGCTTGGGTATATATAGGCCTATATGTTCATGCAAGAACTGTCATTTTGACTGACAATCGGAGAACAACAGATATTAAATATAGCCTATTGTTAGAGTTATATAATGTAATCTTGTTTTTTATTCAAATTGATTATAATTGATATCTCAAAAGGATATGCACTTGTGCGCAAGGTGAGCTGCTGCGCACTCGCACTGCAACGGAAGATTTTCATAAAATATAATAACTTTCCATTTCGTTTTTGTTTCTCACCAAACCCTCAGTATATATTCAGAATGTTTGGAATATACGCCACGAGATGCATTTGATTATTTTACGACAGATATGCATCCACTTAAAAAAAAAAGAAAACTAAAGTCACCATTCTCTGCCAATAAATTGGCAAGCCCGAGCAGGACATTTTTGTGTTATTAAATAATAAGCCTTTAGAACAACATTAAGATGAGTAGTCACTCTAGTTCACACAGTCCCAATAAACTGCGATGGGTTAAATAAACTCAATAAGCAGACAGACGCAACTACAGTCAAGCGCAGACCAGTATTTAAGTGCACAGGAAATAAGCAGCAGTCATGTTTAAAGCAGTTTAAATTATTATTGAGTACTGATTGATGTTCACTTGAATTTTTTTCCCCATGGAGGGAAATAACTTAATACTCTGTCATTTATAGTCGTATGGTAAAATTTATATTTTTAATTGTGTAACGCTACGTTCAAAATAACTACAAAATGTCATGCCTTTGAAAATAGAGAACAACAGAATGCGCATGCTTTCAGCGCGTCTCGGCTCCTTGAGCATCTTTCTTGGCGCATGCCACAAATGAACCACAGGGAATACTTTCTTTTAAAAGGCTTCATTTTAGATATTTGACATAAATGCATCATATCATTCATCACTTTGGAATACATCACAGTAGGCTAGATGAAAAAAAAGCGACTTTGACATCTGGAAATACTTTAGGCGATAGCGAATTACATTGGGTACGGAAAGTATTCAGACCCCTTAATTTTTTCACTCTTTGTTATATTGCAGCCAGTTGCTAAAATCATTTAAGTAAATTTTATTTCCTCATTAATGTACACACATCACCCCAAATTGACAGAAAAACACAGATGTTGACGTTTTTGTAGATTTATTAAAAAAGAAAAACTGATATGTCACATGGTCCTAAGTATTCAGACACCCTTTGCTCAGTATTTAGTAGAAGCACCTTTTGATCTAATACAGCCATGAGTTTTTTTTTGGGAAAGATGCAACAAGTTTTTCACATTTGGATTTGGGGATCCTCTGCCATTCCTTTTTGCAGATCCTCTCCAGTTCTGTCAGTTTGGATGGTAAATGTTGGTGGACAGCTATTTTTAGGTCTCTCCAGATATGCTCAATTGGGTTTAAGTCAGTGCTCTGTTGGGCCATTCAAGAACAGTCACAGTTGGAGTTGTTGTGAAGCCACTCCTTCGATATTTTAGCTGTGAGCTTAGGGTCATTGTCTTGTTGGAAGGTAAACCTTCGGCCCAGTCTGAGGTCCTGAGCACTCTGGAGAAGGTTTTTGTCCAGGATATCCCTGTACTTGGCCGCATTCATCTTTCCCTCGATTGCAACCAGCCGTCCTGTCCCTGCAGCTGAAAAACCCTCCCACAGCATGATGCTGCCACCACCATGCTTCACTGTTGGACTGTATTGGACAGGTGATGAGCAGTGCCTGGTTTTCTCCACACATACCGCTTAGAATTAAGGCCAAAAAGTTCTATCTTGGTCTCATCAGACCAGAGAATCTTATTTTTCACCATCTTGGAGTCCTTCAGGTGTTTTTTTTAGCAAACTCCATGCGGGCTTTCATGTGTCTTGCACTGAGGAGAGGCTTCCGTCGGGCCACTCTGCCATAAAGCCCCGACTGGTGGAGGGCTGCAGTGATGGTTGACTTTCTACAACTTTCTCCCATCTCCCGACTGCATCTCTGGAGCTCAGCCACAGTGATCTTTGGGTTCTTCTTTACCTCTCTCACCAATGCTCTTTTCTCCCCCGATAGCTCAGTTTGGCTGGATGGCCAGCTCTAGGAAGGGTTCTTGTCGTCCCAAACATCTTCCATTTAAGGTTTATGGAGGCCACTGTGCTCTTAGGAGCCTTAAGTGCAGCAGAAATTTTTTGTAACTTTGGCCAGATCTGTGCCTTGCCCAAATTCTGTCTCTGAGCTCTTCAGGCAGTTCCTTTGACCTCATGATTCTCATTTGCTCTGACATGCACTGTGAGCTGTAAGGTCTTATATAGACAGGTGTGTGGCTTTCCTAATCAAGTCCATCAGTATAATCAAACACAGCTCGACTCAAATGAAGGTGTAGAACCATCTCAAGGATGATCAGAAATGGACAGCACCTGAGTTAAATATATGAGTGTCACAGCTAAGGGTCTGAATACTTAGGACCATGTTTTTTCCATTTTTCTTTTTTAATAAATCTGCAAAAATGTCACAATTCTGTGTTTTTCTGTCAATATTGCTGTGTGTACATAAATGAGGAAAAAAAATTAACTTAAATGATTTTAGCAAATGGCTGCAATATAACAAAGAGTGAAAAATTTAAGGGGGTCTGAATACTTTCCGTACCCACTGTATTTCTCGGACCCCCTATCACTTTAAGAACCGCTGGTCTACACAGAAGAAAGTCCTGTCTAGACTCTTCCCCGGTACGAGTTGTGTCAAGCTATTCATTATCTGTTTGATGAGAAAAATATGAAATTGATCGAATGGGTTATTAATCCGTACAACTGCAGCAGTTGAGGACTATTATTCTGCTGCGTGATATTGTGGAAGAACTGATGATGGCACGGTTTGATATTCAGCTGACCAATCAGCAGAAAGGGGCGTTTAATTCCCGCCCACATGTAGAAATCGAATATTCAAGCTGTTTATTCATTTTTCCACCCATGAACGAAAAACGAAATTTTCGCCGAATTCCCTCGTTTTGGGAAAAACAAAGTTTCCTAACTTTTTTCACTTTCAATATTAAATAACAAAACGAATGATCGAATGATACCGATTCAAGCATATCAGATTTCTATTTAGGCTATACCGTGTTTGCAAGGTTGAGCATGCAGGCTGAAATTTGTGTGCTCATTATTCCGCAAGTCATTATAACACACAAATTGTTGACATTATGAAAGATTCATTATGCATCATATGGCAAAACAGTGGAGAGGAGAAAAGACTTGCCGCTATTCTGAGAGCCTGAAGGCTTTGATGACTTCACACCTGCCCACACCACATGGTAATCTGATAAATGTCTCATTATGAGACAATCTTTAATAGAATTCACAGCCAGTAGAGCAGAAACACACAAATCTATGAAGCGTTTAGTCACTGAAACATTTTACAGTCAAAGAGTTTCACACTTTATGAATATTTTTTTTATATTTTGCCCACACTAAATAAGGCAGAGGCAGACTCGGATGAACGACATGAACAGGAGGAAGACTGCACTGCACTGAAGCATCACTGAAGCAGTACGAGGGTTTGAGAGTCTGGGCATGCATGACACTGCACAGCTGGGCGATGATGATGACGGGCCCCGTTGCCATGGAGACTGTGTAGCCATAATAACAGACATTCAAGGCCAGAAAAATGTTATCAAATGTGCCTAAATCAATCTCACACAAGAATGTGTGTGTGTTTGTGAGGGGTGAAGGTCTGTAAATGAAGTTTATTAACCTTTTCAAAGAATTCAATTGGAAAAGATGTTTGAGGAAATTTAATTATGGGGTTTTATACAACGTTTTCAGAAAGGTAACAGTTTTTTTTTAAATAGTTGCTGTTTACAAATATAACTGAACCAGTATTTTGATTAGCTGATGACCTTTATGGGGTTTTCCAATCATTGATTTTCAAATTATTACATTTGGTCCTTCCAAGTATGTACTGCAAGTACAATCCTGAAGTATTGCAAGGAGCCTGAACAGTCCTATATTTAACTTTATTATTTATGAGGGGATCCGCTTAAGTACTATTAACATTGTGTTTTTCTAAAATAAAATAAATAAAATAAAATAACACTTATCCACCGTGATCTTCTTATTAAATATTGCAGATTTTTAAATAATATAATAATAATAATTGCTGTTGTTGTCGTCCTTGTTTAACACCTTTCTGAGGTGGCTAGCTTTTTTAACTAGCTTGTAATTGTGTTGTTCTTATTTTAAAGCCAGATTTTTAAACAGGCATTTAAAAAAATATTTCAAACTAAACTTTAAAACAAATGCTGGGTGAGACTAAATCAAACAAAACAACATGCAAAAGTAGCAGGGGCAAAAAAAACAATAATTCTGTGAAATCATCTTTTTAAAAAAATACACCTTAACAGCTGTAATAATAGGGTTCGTTCATTGGGTATAAACAAACGAAGCAAGATCAGTGGTGACATTGCTGAATACAGGTAGACTAACATCTTGCTGTAAAGACAGAGATCATAAATAACAGCATTTCACAGACTAGCTTCACAAATACAAGCATCTGCAGATAACAGCAAATCTCTATTTCATGGCTATCAGCATTCTGGAAAAGCTACCAACAGCTTCCTCAGCAAAGAGACAACAAAACCTCTTCAGCTCACTCTCACAGCCAGGCGAAAGTAAAGAACAGACTCTGTTCAGACCGTGCACATCTGCAATGACCTTCATGAATGAAAGACCTAAGCAAAGCTTGCTCAGTTGGATACATCAGTTTCTGGTTCTTCCTCTCCATTAGCTGAATGATTCCTGTCAATCGACATCAACATTTACAGTCTAAAACAAGACGGTCCTTTGCTGTACAATCATGTTTCCAAATGCTACTCATTTTATCCTAATGCTCACATGTCCTAATGCTCTAGTTTAACATCTTTTTGGGGCAGTTAACTTTTAAAACTACTTCCAAAACAAACCATGTTTGTCCAGATGAATCACTTACATACATTAGTGAAGCAAAACCTCAGATTCATAATGGTTATGTGTGGCAAGAAAAATACCAATTAATGGCTAATTCACATCAAAATATATGGACTGTCTCATATATAATCAACTTAATGGTCCATCTAATGCATTTTACCACATCCCACATGTCACTCCAACATGCAGTTTGCACCAATTATACAAAGCGCAATGTACCAACTGTACATTTGTTTTCACTCTGCGACTTACAAAAGAGGCAGGAAGAAGAAAAAGTTTCCATCTGAATGTCACAGGCCATAACAACAGTGCTCCATCACTCAGAGATCAGGATCGCATCCATTCAGCATCACTCACACTCGTAGGTTAACAGACAGGTAATGCTGCTGGGTGACTGCTAATTGACTTCATGGATTGCATAAATAATTACAGCTTTAAGAGTTATTGCAGAGATAAATCAAGAATACAAATCATCTTACACAAGGGATATTGGTTACACAAGCAAATTATACATCGGTCTACCTTCATTCCACCTCCTGACTGTTGCGGGAAAAAAATTTATATTTCGTAGAAATATGTACACCGCCACGAGTCACGACCCTGTATGTTTTTCACTACTGCAAACTGTTAACTGTACTTCAGACAAAAGTTTTACTCTTTCAAATGTTGGACTTGTCAAATAAAGTCTTCTTCAAATCCTTCATACAGCAGGACTGAGAGTTAAAAAACAGAGATGAGAGCTGGTTCAAATATTCATTAATATCAAGGATCTCCCACTGGTTTTGGGTTACAGAGGATAACCCTCACATGTTACAAACAGCATGAAGTTACACAGATCACAGGACTTTTTCAGTAAGATGATTATAGTTGTGAGGACTATTCATGATGTTTTCCTCTATAACTTATTCATGTAAAGTGAATCTGTGAATGAAAGTGATCTGGCACTATATGAGAGAATACTTATGTCACGATGGAATTAGTACAGAATATTAGGCTAATCAGACTTGCACATCTGCTCCATCTAAGGTGGTCTGGAAAACCACCTTATTCTCTCTTTTGCATATCTATATTTAACACTCCATTATTACAAAAATTACCCATGTGGCCACAGCCCGTATGACACTAGATTCATTCCAACAGTTCATTAAAGTCGTTTATGAGACCTCTGTAGGCTACAGGTTGGACAGCCCTTCCCTCTACAGAACCTGTGACTATCGCCTTCCTGTGGACTGTGCTCAGATCAGAGAAGAAGCGCCATGATATTACATGCTCATTAATAATGGAGTGCAGTTAATGCCCGGAGTGAAGGAGCACTCTGTGGGTGGAGCCCTTGGGAGCCAGAGGGGAAACTGTTGGTCAAGGAGAAAAGTGCAGCACAATCAAGCAGAACGGCACAACCCAGTAAGATATTAAGTTGTGCATGACTTGTATATCTGGGTGAAGTGCTTATGATATACTGCCATTGAGAAGCTGATAGTGATATGAAATGGGTGGTGATCTAAATGGTTTATTCACTAGAACAGACAACTTTTCAAAATTAAATACACATGTATTTAATATGTAAATATACAGTATATGCTCCTCAGTTTTATACTTAATTTGCATGTACTTATTATAATAACATTTTAGACAATATTTATAATATCTTCCAGAATATGTGTGTGTGTGTGTGTGTGTGTGTGTGTGTGCGCACACCAAACCGTAAGAAACTTGAACCGTTACACTCCTAATATATAAATTTTTTTTGATTTTTTTCTATTTTTTTCTTTCTATTTCACATAAATGCTGTTATTTTGATTTTTCAATTCATCACAGAATCCTGAAATAACTGTATCATAAATGTATAAATGTTTCCCCAAACATATTAAGCAGCATAACCATTTTAAAAATTGATAAGAAAAAAATGACATGGTTAAAATATATTTTAGCTATAGAAAAGATTTCTTTTAAATTGTAGTATCATCTGTTTGATTACGTCTTTAATTGAGTTTCTAGGGGTGCCCGTTGATCGACTACCATCCCTATCGCTAGGGTGGGGGAAAAATCGATACAGCATAGTATCGCAATATTTTCCACGGCAATACTGTATCGATACACGGATGCCAAGTATTGATCTTTTATTATACTAGTTGGTAGAATAATAAAATCAATTTCTTTACACTAGATGGTGGTGTTGAGTTTTTTTCTGGTGAGGTCAGCTGGGTCACCTTCAGTATGCAGTAAGTTAGTAAAATAAAGAGGGCGGCATCTCGGAAAGCTATCAGGAAAGCCCGTCCGCGTTTAAATCGGATGTATGTACTTACTTCGGATTTGTAAACAAGGATGGGATGTAAATAGGGATGCACCGAAAATATAGGCTACAAATAATAATCTACTACTAATTATATGGCGCATCGCGCCCCGCCCGCAGTGTTCCAGCGCGCATTTTCAATCTCCTCGTCACTGCTCGTTTGTGCTCCACTCTTTTCCGATCTATGAATGTGCATTCGCTCGTACCGCTCGGCTCCTCGAAAAGCAAAGGCCGCCAATAACGGTCGCTGAATTTCTATGCAGTAGAGGCCTACTTGTTCCCGGTTTGCAGTAGTGCTACTGTGTTGTGTCATACCCTAATTGCCGAATTGTTTTGTCAACAGACAGGAAGTAACACATTTCTGCGCATGCGCAGTTACAAATCTTGTTTCCGGTACAGATCGAGTAGTGGACATGCTGAACATTGCTGTAGGCAAGTTCAGCTGTACTGGGCAACGCTGCTAAAATGCTACCTTCAGTGATGCTATGCTATGCTCTGCTCATATGCCCTGATAATAATAGCTTTGTAGGACTATACATTATTTTGATAATTAGTCAAAAAAACCACCCCAACACTAACATATTATTATCTGATTCTGTTACACTAGAAAGTGAAGTAAAAATTACTATGTTGATATTAATATTAAGTACACTTTTCATAAGGTTCATAATTTAAATGTTAGTTGAAATGTATTAACTACATGACAAACAATGACCATACATTTATTACAGTATTTTGTAATATTTCTTAATGTTATTAATGAAATACAGTTGATCACTGTTAGTTCATGTTAATTCAGAGTGCATTAACTAATGTTAACAAGCACAATTTTGATTTTAATAATGCATTAGTAAAAGTTGAAATTAACATGAACTAAGATTAGTAAATGCTGAAAACTATTGTTCATTCTTAGTTCATTAACTAAAGTAATTAACTAATGACCTTTATTGTAAAGTGTTACCAATATTAATATAAATTCTGTCAAGTTTTATTGTGTTACTTTCAGTAAAGTGTGGTTATTTTATTGGCTTGTGTTTTTTTTTATTCTGTGTCATTAAAATTGAGTTAAATTAAAAAGTATTACAAAGTTACTTTATTTAATAAAATAATAAATAATCATTGCAAAGCATTTTCTGTTTCGGTTTTCGGCCAAGTGCATCCAGAATTTTCAGTTTTGGTTTTAGCCCAGAATTTTAATTTCGGTGCATCCTAATTTATTTTAATTTAATTTAATTTAACATTAATTTACTTTCAAATGCCCCAATTGCTGAAGGGTCTGCACAACTTTTTAGTACAAGTTCAAGTTGCATTGTTCAAAATTCCTGTAGTAGCACAGCAGTGCATACCCGTTTACTTTTAATTAAGGTGGACTAGATTAGACTGGAATACAAATAGTTGAGTTTGCCAGGTGCATTCAACATTTATGACAGGTTTTCATGAAAGTGTTGGTCATTTTGTCTGCTTGACAATCCCATTTTGCACAGCAACAATAAAACTGAAGTGAGATAAACAAAATGAGAAATGTTTCTTTTTAGTTAAAAAAGATGTTAAAGTTTTCCTTTGGGGACATAATTTGAAGTTTATCCATGCCCGATACACCTTTTATAATTATATAAGATATAATCCGGTTTCTGTAGGTGGGGATACTAATGACTGTCACCCGTCAATGCTTTAACACGCAGAAGCCCGAGTTACAGACATTATAAATCACTGTTACAGTGTTTGGGTGAAAAAGTGTCCATGGCGCTATGACATGTGTACCAGCCATTTACCACACTTTTTTGAAAAGGTGAGTTGGACGCAAAAGGTCTATGGCTAGGTGCGAACGAATGACTTGGTTGACTGCACGAGTATTGTACAGACTCTGGTCTGTAGCTGCCACGTTGTAGCAAAAGAGGGTCCGAAAGGGACTGTGGCCTGTGCGCCATATAGTCCAAACTGTTTTCAAAGGTGTGATGGAAACGTGACCTCATAGTCGACTCATTTCGTGTCTCAGGAGACAGGGAGGGGGTCGTCATTGTTCGTGCCACTGTGGTAGAGGCGGGTGTGTCTTGCTGTTCTGCCACCTCAGGAGACCTTGCCTCTACAAGATGCTCGTCGTCTTCGCCGATTTTTGTAATGTAGGCCTTGCAGTGGAGTTTCATGTGTTTGCGCAAGGAGCTGGGGTGTGTGTAACATTTTTCACAGCCTCTGACCTTGCACGTGTAGGGTTTATCGCTGGAGTGAACGTGAGAATGCTTCTTCCGGTCACTGCTGTTTGCGAATCTCCGATTGCAGCCCTCAAACTCACATTTAAACGGTTTCTCACCTAAACGGGCAGAGGAGGGGGAAACGCGAGTTACGGGTGGGATGTACAGTCAAGCATGGCTCATCAGTTATGAGTGCATGGTGTCATTAGATGTGTCATGCAGGATGTTGTACCAAAAAAAAAAACACTGTGCTGCTCCACACATTCAATAGAGTACCAGGGGAGGACAGAACTTTGTTTAGCCTTGCATGCAAAACTTGATAAATCGAAATCCCTCTTTTTCCAATCATTCTTAAAAATAGTGGTGTTTTTCCACTCAGTTGTTTCTATGCAATTGCTGCTGCTATCAATTTAATGATTCACACGAGCTAAATCTTAACTTAACTTAACTTATTAATGAACCGCAAATGCATAGGGCCTATTTCTCAAATGTATTCAGAGTTACTAAATAACTATGGAATTGTGTCAGTGATTGATTTTTAATTTTTCAATTTCATTTGAAACTTTTCAGTGAAAAATAACATTTTCTAATATGCGCACACATTTTTGTTAGTCTACCTAATTCATATTTTTATAAGCGTCCGTACCCAAAGATGAATTCATAGTTTAACTCATTTCTAGTTAGAGAAAATAATTTAACTGTGGATTTAATAATTACAGTAATCTAAATATTTATATATAGGCTATATAAATAATTTCTTATGGTTAAATAATTTTTTTTTAAACTTGCAGGGGCCATTTCTATAGATCATAACGTTCTAAGGATTCATATGACGTCAGTTTCAAGTGTAGTGGACTCGAAGCTTGCAGTGCGTGGCACGAGCGGGTGCACTACCGTAGCAGAGAATTCAGCTGTGCCTTGCGTAAACGCTACGTCACAGCTCTCCGGTGTCCCGGCATTTATTTATTTATTTTCACTGCATGAATGAGAGGCACCCAAACAACTGGCCTGTGGACTGATTTTCACCAGCACGAAAGATTTTGAAAACAAAATAATTATAATAATAATAATATTAATAAATCATCCCACTAATACGAACAACAAACAATAGGCTACATTTGATATAAATAAAGGCTTTAATCGCCGTCCAAATTAAAATCTCACTTAGGCTGAAGGAAGTTCAATTCTATTGTGTGCAAAATTCTACATTCATTTAATGATGAGACCATTTAGAAAAGAATTAATCTTGATGGACCCCAGTGGTGTCAAAATCAGTGTTTGTGTACAGCAAACAATGAAATATAATGAAAATAAATGACAATATCAGGCTACGGTAGAATATTTTATAACGTTACTTTTGGCACAAAAAAATCAAACCGTACGATTTATCGAGTTATTCTGTCCTGGCAATTCTATCATGAACTGATTTTGTGTTGGAACAAAATTAAGCAGAACACTCCGGAAAAGGTTCAGAGACTATTTCGTATGTTTGAATCCTGTCATTATTACTATCATCATCATCATTATTATTATTATTATTTGTATTAATTATTATTAACTAACCTGTATGCGTTCTCTTGTGTATCTTGAGGTTCTCGGATCTGGCAAAAACTTTTTCACCTCCTTAAGGGCAGGGAAAAGGCTTTTCCTCCAGTGTGCACTCTTACGTGTTGGCGATCTTGTATTTGGCTGGAAAGGCTTTCTGTCTCTTGAGCAGTTCTCCCAGTGACAAACGTAGTCGGAGTGTTCCGGTCCTCCGACATGCTCAGCCGTCACATGGGTGACGAGTTCATACATGGTTCCAAAACTCCTGGCGCAGGGCGGCTTGCCAGTGCCTTCTTGGCCGTCACTCCACTTGCACACCAGCTCGTGCTTTGGGTTCTGCCTGGAGCACCTGAGGAAGGCTTCACCCCCTCCTCGCTGCATGGCCATATTCAGAGGCTTATAGAACTCCAAGAACTGGGTGACTAGCTGCTGGCTGTCGGCCCTGGGGCCATTGACCGACTGCCCGTATGGGTGCGTTCGTGAGAGAAGATCTCCTGGAAGACCCAACATCATTTGGCTGCTGAGATCTCTGGTTGCGTCTGACGAGCCATGGGCCTGCTCTTGATACGTGTTGAAGAACGCGTGGCTCCTGCCCTCCCTATAGCTGTGGAGGTCACGGTACCTTCCAATATTGCCATGCTGGTTAGGTCTCGGAGCCAGCTGATCAGTTACTGGTGGCATGCCTGCTGCTGACAGATTTGTCCCAATGATAATGCCCCTAGGACTGGGTTCTAAGCGATGACTGGTGTATCCAGTGTCTGGAAAATGGGTAACCGAGTGGTCAACATATGCACTGGCCCTCGTCTCGTGGTAGTCTCGCAAATTTTGCGAGGGGCAGAGTTTTACAGGAACTGCCAGTGGGGTGCCCCATTGTGCTCGGCCCCCGCGACAGGCTTGTCATGTTTTGTTGCAAGCTTGGCAAATCAACCAACCTTTAACGTTTACGATTTACCTGCAAAACTCGTCCCCATTTCTCCCGCGGTATCATCTGCATGTGCAGTTATTGCCTGTAAACCTCTCAGACGCAGGAATCGGACCCAGGTTCGTTAAGATTGGTGTGAGTCCCATGCCTTTCACTTTGCCCTCTTGATTTGTGGCAATAACCGTGGTAGTAAAATGCTCCGAACCAGGCCATACTGCAATATAAAAGCACAGCAGGCAAACCAGCATTTAAAAAACGGTGCTTTGGGATTGGTCGAGCCCCTGCGCTTATGTATTTGGGCCATGCCTCGCCCTTTGAGTCGTAGCGCTGTTTCTTTGACAACAAGGGCGGCACCACGCATTGTATGATCTCTCTCTCACCACCCGACTTGCACCTCCGTTTTCAAATATCTCTGTGAAAATGCTGTTGATTGGTGCCTGCATAGCGCACTGCCATTATATGGCTGTTCTTGCTTTGAATGGGCGAATGCGATAACTGTTTGCTAAAATATCGAAGTTTTTACGTGTCATGTATATGAATTATTAGAAGTCTGTTTCTATGAATGCTGTGCAAAATGTGATTTCAACATCGAAGAGAATACAGGAGTTTAAGCACGAAATCAAGATCTCGTTTCAAGTCTGTCGCATTCATGCACTCTGAATGTTTTCCCCCCCCCCCCCCCCCCCCTTTTCACTATTTATTATTGTGGTTTAACTTTAATTAAACTGAATATATTTTGGTGATACTCGGCCCAGTATAATGGTGTTGTTGGTAAACACATTTTTTATTTGTATTTATTTGTTTAATTCAATTTATTTTGGTGTTTAACCACCAAAATATACTACAGCCTAAATATAATATAACCAGTGGAACGCATGTAATTTTAGTTGCAAGCTAAGTTAAATATTACACTTATTTTGCTAAAGTTTAACGTGACAGAACCGTTTGCTTCACTGTGTTTGATATTTCTCATGCAAACAGAAAATATTATTTGTTATTATTTATATAAATTACATAATATTTGCTATAAAACACTAAAGAACACTGCTTGATTATAATGCACTTAGAAAATATCCCATCTTGTAAAGTATGCTTCCGCATGTGTTGGTCGGTTAGTTTGTTTGGTAAACGTGCATTTTTATCAAATATTTTTCTTGAGTTGCAAATCTGAGATAAAATAAACAATAATTGTATTCAATTTCCAAAATGAATGTAAATTAAATACATTCATACAGTATACTCCTCATTAATAAATATACTAATACTATACAAAATGAGCCATCCCTAAAAAAATTTACCATTGGGGGGACCAAAAACGAGTTACCTCAATATCGCATAATTGCTAAATATAACGTTATTTGGACATGAAATATGCAAGGGTTAATAGACTTCTGACTTTCGAGGTTACAAGAATGAAAGCAAGTTTCACACATTTAACCTTTACAACCCTATGATGACCTGGTGTCAATTTAGGAAATGTATTTACTTGTTTTGAATTATTTTGCACCTGTCAATATTAAACGGACAAAAATGAAAACAGGTTTGTGGTGTAATCTCGCCACTGTCACTGGTCACTGTAAAAAGTGTGACACAGCATCATAGTGTGGACAGTCAAATTTAATACCTGTTTTTTTTTAAAGGGCCAATTCAAACGTTTAAATAACCACACAAAATGTTGACATATTAAGAACAGAATATAATTATGTGAATTATGTTTTAGAAACTAAAAAAAAAACTTGCACAACTTTTATACCAGGAATATTGATCACTCAGCAATTTGAATTTAAGAAAGTGATTCATGTATTTCTTCTGAAGACTGTCTCCCCCCATTGAGTGGGCACAAACTTGGGTTATTTAATAATATCATTCTTCCCACACATGAAGTTCTTGGATAGAGCAAACATTACAAGAAATATTTACTGAGGTTACAGTAACTGTATTCACAATAGTCATAAGTCATCATTAACAGTCCAAAAGCACCATTCTCACTACATTAACAGTCATATCAAACATACTATAAGAAAAAAGAAACCAGAAGTGGCCAAGAATAAATACTTTTATATATAAGTCGCAATGCAGTTTTCAGATAAATCTCCCTGACCACGATATCCAACACCATAACAGAGAATACAGAACAATCAGTGGCAGATAATATTGTAAAACAAAAGTCTCTTCTCCCACACCACACAGCAAATCTTCCTGATTCATTTCTTTCTTCTGTATTTCTTCATTACTGGAAAAGACGAAAGGCATTTCTACACATATTCTGTTAATATACAACTTACAATATTAAAGATTGCCAATAAATGGGTTGGTACAATAATAATTAGAGAGAGAGAGAGCACAAATGTATGATATAGGACACTGAATATTTCTTTTTGTGTTATATCAATTCAAGTAATGGTCACTAAAAATACCTAATGACATATCTATAGTTCACAAATGTCACAGACTTGTCTTTGGGACCTACAGTGCACAGACTAAATAATGTCAACAGAGACTATTATAAATTCAATTCATATACAGTCAAAGTGGTACCACAGTGGTTTGAAGATTTCTTAAGATAACTTAATTGAAAGGTAAGCATATTATGAAGCAAAACGATATATGCTCTATACCATTCTAAATATACCGTAAGCCAAAATGTAAACTGCATCTCATTCTTGCCTGCATTATGCTAACGTTGTACAATTACAAATTCAGTGTAGTCCTATCTTCATTTCCATCCAATATTTCCATATCAAGACAACAATAAAGCCATACATTGCTTGTG